>CAUZXS010001207.1:107500-167232 GCA_963585895.1 Sepioteuthis lessoniana | reverse complement strand
GCTAGAGTTTTTTTTTTGTTTGCAAAACAGTTAGATGATCAAACAGTTCTATTTTACCAATTCCATTTAATATTAGTCATTTGTTTGGACTCAGTTTAAATGTCAAATAGTTCTATTTGAGCCATTGTCGGGTACTACCACTTCAGATCAGAGTGGATCTGGGAGCTATGGCAATGAAGGGGGTACTCCGCATTCCCCAAAGCTCCAACATTACGGTAGTATCAACATCAGATTATTTATTGTCATATCCCGGACACTCGCTGGGGTTCTTATCCTTCTGTAGAGATGCAGTCGGTGTATTTTAGTATCCCAGTATCTATTAATAATCAAGTTTTTTTAAAATTTTATTAATATTGTTATGTTTACTGTCATAAGCTTCCTCAAATTACTGACACAAAAACAATGTTTAAAAAACTTCCTTCTATGTATTTACCAAACCCATCCACCTCAACCAGGATGTACTATAAAGTCAATTTTTTAGTGGACTTTTAAAGAGTGAAATTCAGGGTTTCCTTCTAAATTGAGTGCAATACCAGAGTCAAAGAGCCAGTCTGCATTACTATTTATTCATAATAGGATGCATCTCTTTCCCAAGGTTGCCTAGTCGGCTGGGGCGGTAGAATACACAGACTGCACGAGTACCCTGGATATGACACTAAACAATCTGATGGTAAGGTCCCAGTAATGCTGGAGCCTTGGGGAATGCGGTGCGACCCTTCATTGCTATTGCACCCGGTCCACTCTAGCCCGGCGTGGTAGCACCTGATAGGGCCCTATCTATGGGTTGAATAGAACTAACGGCATACTTATGATAAACTGAATTGTTTGATTAACCTGAATAGCTTGAAATAGAAATGTTTTTTGACAATTGAACCGTGCTTACATTTGAACTGCGTGCTTATGCTAAACTGAATTATTTCAAATAGAACTGTTTTTTGACATTGAAACTGTATTTACACTAAACTGAATTGTTTAACATAGAACTGTTCTGACATGTAACTGAGTGTAAACAAAAATCTGTATTTATACTAAACTGAATTAGCTGAATTAGAATTGCTTGAATAGCTCGAAATAGAAATGTTTTTTACAATTAAACTGTACTTACATTTAAACTGTGTGCTTATGCTAAACTGAATTATTTGAAATTGAACTGTTTTTGACATTGAAACTGTACTTACACTAAACTGAATTGTTATATATAACTGCTTGAATAGTTTGAAATAGAAATGTTTTTGACAATTAAACTGTGTACTCATGCTAAACTGAATTGTTTGAAATAAAGCTGATTATTTACATACAAATGGATTTGGCGCTAAATAACCAATAAAGGTTCATATGCCATAACCCCCCCCCAAAAAAAAAACAACAAACAAGCTAAACTCTTTCCCAAAGATATCAACGCTATGTGAAATGCAAACAGCCTAGTCTAGGATTTGAACACGAATCGCTGTGTTCATTTCCTACGACTATAATTATAACGCCACCATCCTATATTCTCATAAAATCTGCTTGTTAGAATTTTCACATTTAAAGATATGCAACCCAGTTTTGATCACTTTTGTAAATATCTATTTTAAAACTGAATAACCTCGTTATTATTCATCTGTAGAGTTTCTAGCATTTACATACGCACACCAACTCGTGCAGTCACAGGCACCGATTAGACTGTACAGACCCGGACACACACATACATATACACGTGGACACACATGCACGTATGCGCATGAACTGGAACACCAAAAGTACATAGCATACACACTAACCGAGACTTACATGTGCACGTGAAGACGTACAAAAGAAGCAAACTCGCTCTCTCACTCTCTCTCACTCTCTCTCTCACTCTCTCTCTGTTTTTCTTTCTTATTTATCTATCTACCTATCTTTATATCTGTCTATCTATCTCAGACACACTCACATGATTGAAAATAACCACGAAAGAGAAGAAATATGAACACACACACACACACACACACATATATATATACATATATATATATATAGAGAGAGAGAGAGAGAGACAAACAGATGTTACTAAAGTTGTCATAATATATATATATAGTATATATATATATATATATATATATATATATATATATATATATATATAATATATATATTATTTTTTACTAAGATTTTTTCCCAGATATTAGTTTGTAGAATTTGCAAATTGTACAATCTGTATTTTTTTCACACCAACTGAATTATAGATTTAATATAAGGATTAACACACACACACACACACACACACACACACACACACACACACACACATATATATATATATAATATATATATATAATATATATATATATATATATATATTACTAAAATTCTCGTTGTATTTCCTTAATGTTTATGTGCTACTAAAATTGTAATTAGCCGTATATATATGTGTGTACATAGATAGATAGAATGAGAGAGAGAGAGAAATATGTTTAAAATACTTGTTTTAAGTTACTAAAATTTCCGTTTGCTCATATATATATATATATATTATATATACGTTTGAAATACTTCTTGTCTTTTGTTATTCAGTTTATTTGCTGCTTCAACAAACTCGGAATCGTCTTCGTGACAAGGAATTCAGTTTTATAAATGGTCGAAAGTTGCGTATCAAGATTTCGAGTCATCATTAGGAGTATTTGTATATGTTCTGAAAGTACTCTTTTTTTTTTATAAATGTATAGCGAATTCAGGCGACATGGAGCCTTCTTTCTGTGTTTGCACACCCACACCCCATTGCGCCTATATTAATAAACTACAGACACACGCATATATATATATATATATATATATATATATATATATATATATATATATATATTTATATATATATATGAGTGGGTATGCGGATCTATGTGTGTGTATGTGTCTTTGTATATGTATGTGTGCTAATTCATTGCTGCACCTAATAATTTCTATATAAGGTCATGCATAGATTTTAATATGTAATGACAATGTGAAGACTTCACAATTCAGTTATATTGACTATTGTAAAATATACTCTTGCTTTGTATACATTATATCATATTTTTAGATATATAGAAAAATAAAAACGTAAATAACCAAAAAAAAAAAAAAAAAACTACATACAGGCAGGTAGGTAAAACGTGGGGCACTTTTTTTAGACTTTTTTCTAGATGAATATAAAGTAAGTTCTGAATATAATTTATTATTTGAAAATTTAGTTTGAAATACAAATATATTTTAAAATGAGATTTAAAAATAGAAAGAGATTGAGATATATAAAACGACAATAGAAGAGAAGAAATATTTCTAAAGTTTTCATTATATATATATATATATATATATATATATATATATATATATATAGTATGATATATATACTATGTTACCTACTATATATATATATATATATATATATATATATATATATATATATAGTAGGTATCATACAGTAACTGATGTTTATACAACAGCATTGCTTCTATAAAAGCCTTCATCAGATGATGATTCTGGGTTCAGGCATGGTTTCGGGGCCAAAGCATCATTACCACTAGGCCAGAACACCCCAGCAGTATCTCACGACACCAAATTGACGATATATTTTAATAAATGTACTACTAACATTGCCATTCTGTGTGTGTGTGTGTGTGTGGGGAGAGAGAGGGAGAGAGAAATGCTTTTACTTTTAAAAGGACTATTTCTATAGATCCTGGAACATTCTTAAGAAGTGACATTCTTGTACCTTTACCCAGCCCTCCGCACGAGCAGAATGCAACAGAAGGTCAACTTTAACAGGCGGAATTTAACAGGTTAAACTCAGAGTTTTACTTCTCCTAGTCTGGTTGCCTTCATCGTCACTCTGACAACGCGGATTTCTCTGATTCTCTTCAACCGATCCTATCATCCATCGCTTCTTCCAGGTCTTTCAAACGACATCCTGTGTACGCACAGAGTTGATGTAAATAAGTTCTTGCGGGTCAGCCAATACTGGCACGTCCATATGTTGGGGTCAAAAGAACAACGTAATTTATGAGTTCATCATTGCTTCCCTGTCGACTCTACTCATAGCTGGAAGGAGAATACTTGGCTTCGTACCTTTCCAAAGGTTATTAGCACAATGTGAAGTTACATCTTTATTTAATATAATTTTAAGATTATTCGTACTCCGTGCTTGTTTTAACACAACGATCATATTTTTGGTTTCTGGTTTATTCGTTACATCTGTCAATCTAATAAGACCTACTGTTTGTCAGTGGATGACAATATATATGCTCACCTCCCAGGTGTGTGTGTGTGGGGGGGTTGAGCACTTTGATGAAGGAATTAACGTTTGCCACACGCATTATACAGATCACTTCTAACAAATTGAACACTTCGGTCTCTGATAGCGTTAAATGTAAACAAATGGAAGTTAATACATATACGTTAAATTTCAGAGGTCGCATCGTGTCTGTTGATGGCTGTGGGTTATGTTATCAGGCTATCACTATCTATTTACATATATGATTTGTAAGCGAACAGTTTGTAGGTAACATTATTTTAAAACAAGACAGAGCCCATTTATATGCACACAGTTCAATGGTTTCAAGTATTGCTATTTATCTCTAATAATTCTATTTGACCTTTGAATGGGACCCTAACAGGTACTATTCCTCCGAGTCAAAGTGGGTCTGGGTGAAATGGCAACGAAGGGGTACTCCGCATTCATCAGACTTCAAGACTGGAGCTTCACCATCAGATGATTTTGTGTCCTCATTGATGGAGTCCTACCCCTCAGCAGATATGCAGTTGGTTGTATTCTTTAGCTTTTGTGGAGTGAGCTGATCTATCCGTGAGACAACATAAGTGTTGTAAAGAAGGAGGACTTGCAGTATGAGCAACTGCCAGTCATCTGTACAAACTTAATCAGGCCAGTGTCGAGATAGATGTGCAGATCCATTATCTAGCTAGATTGGCCGATGCTGGAAGAAAACATTGTCCGGAATTCTTAGACAAAATCTTATCATTTTCATTATATTATTCAAATTTCTGATATCTTCGTTGCTGGTTCTCACATAATTTTGGCTGATGTATCTATCGTTTTTCTATATTGTTAAGCATTTTCATTATTCATGTATATTTCCAATTGCTATCTTAATCTTTATTATTATTGACATAGCTTATTGAACAATAAGTTCCTCGGGCCTTGATGTACTGTTTTAAATTCAGAGAAAAATCATTTTCCTTATTCTACACTTTTAAAGACAAGTATTGTTATCTTGGTTATTATTAACACGTTTATTTATTCATTTTTTTTACCGTTTTTTTTTTTCAATGGCTTTATAATGCTGTTCGAAAATATGATAGGAAGTATTTCATTATTTTACACATTATTAGACGAGTATCGTTATCTTGGTTGCTATTAACACGATATTTTACCCGATTAATTCCTTTTGCCTTAGAACACAGCTCGAGAAGACTCCTTCCAACTTTTTGCAACCATAATAATGGTTTTGTAAAATATTTTGGCTGGGATTTGTTAGTTGGTTGATTGGTTGTTTGGTTTGTTAGTCTCATGGTATATTGGTTAGTCTCATTGTATATTTTTTAGTTTCATGGTATATTGGTTAGTTTCATGGTATATTGTTTAGTCTCATGGTACATTAGTTAGTTTCATGGTATATTGTTTAGTCTCATGGTATATTATTTTGTCTCATGGTATATTGGTTAGTCTCAAGGTATATTGATTAATTTTATGGTATATTAGTTTCATATTGTTGGATTATTTAATGTTAGCAATTAAATAGTTTGGAGTAACTTGTGATAATCACTTGAGAGAAATTATAGTTTCAAGTAAGTATTATAAAAGCAAATAATTTGCACACTGTTATGTGGGTTCAAGTATTCCTTTCTAATACAATAAATTTTTATATAATTATATAGCTTCTAGCATTCCAAATATTTATGTATTTCATGTAAGTAATAATAATAATAATCCGCTGGAAGCAATTATAATTTCAAGTTAAAATTCTTAATGAAAAAAATTGTATACAGCTATATGGTTTCAAGTATTCAAAGCTGATATTAATAATTTTCAAATAGGTCTATTTGATCCATAGTTGGAATCATCACAGACAATATCACTTCGGATCAGAGAGGACCTGGAGGTAATAGCAGTGAATGGACAACTACTTACTCTCCTAGAGATCTAGACTTTGAGACCCCACCACTAGGCATTGTTCAATGTCGTAACCAGGACATTTTTTTGGGAGGAAAATAACTTTAAGTTAGTAATTCCGGCCTCTTCTTGTGTTTTAATTACTTGTCATTTCAAATGTAATATGAATAAAAGTAAGTAAAGTTGGCGACCATAGTCGAGGGTAACCCGAAGGCTCCCTTTTCGATAGCTACTACACCAATGTGTAGGGGAGGGCGCTACTCCTTCCCTGGATTGCTCTACTTTACCCTTGATTATAATGCTGAGTGTTAAGCAAGGAGGTATCAAGTACCATTTTTTGAGTCTTTGGTATGACTCGACCTGGATTGAACCATGATAATATGAATAATAAAAGACAATTAAATGGAGCTAGGTTGGGAGAAAAAGGAGATAATAAAATTATTTATCTAGCTGAGGTCATCAAGGTATTCAGATATTAAATTTGGTATATCGAGTCTTACATTATCATAACGGAATATCTGCCCATAACGCATTTCCTAACTAGAAATCATCCTTTAAAAAACTTTTCGAAATGTTCTCTATTATTTCTTTCGTTTAAAGAATGTGAGTTATGAGGATTTGGGGTTTATTATGGCTTTTTTTTATTATTATCCTCCCACAAGCTATGGGTAAATAGTAGGACAGACCGAATTCTTCAGCCTTGGTGAGGCAACTAGTCTAGGAGAAGGAAAACTCTGAATTCAAACCTGTTAAACTCCGCTTAAAAATTGACCTTGTGTCACATCCTTCCCGAGCGGAGGGGTTGGGTAAATAGGAGTATGGTCTTTTATAAATTCATAAAGCATTACATATCTTCCGTTTTATGTAGACATATCCATCTTTAGAAGAGTTAGATTTCAAAAAAGGTAATTTGAATTATAATGTGCTGACATACGTTATTCATTTAAAACTGTACAAATACCTTCTAGAAATTTATTGCTATTTGTAAAGCATTTTAGAATAGCAAAAATATCACCCAAATTATCACATTTAAATTTCGGACATTACCTGATAACTTCATAGAACTTATTCTTAACTTTTACGCCTTTTCGGATAACAAAATTACCTTTCAATCTATTATCAGAATTTGGACATGATATATGAGATGAACCGGTAGCATGTATGTGTATACTTAACAATTCCTTCACACGAGCAGGATATGACACAAGGTGAATTCTTAAGCTGTATTTAACAGGTCTGAACTCAGAATTTTCCTTCTCCAAGAACGGTTGCCATATCAAAGTTAAAGAGGTCAATCTGCCTTCCTATTTACCAAGATCTGGAGGAAGAATACTTTGATTCATACCTTTCCCAAGGTATTATGGGAAATTAAAACCGCCTCATTCAGAGTTTACTTACAGGATAGCATATATTATTTTACTTAAGCATTTTAGGATATCAAATATATCACTGAAACTATTGCTATCTGATGTTGAATATTGCATATGAGATGACTTGATATCACGTATTATTATCATTTAGGCATTTTAGGATACCGCACATATTATTTAATCTATTACTATTTCATTTTGAATATTACATATGGCGTGTTGCTATTATTTTTAAATTTTGAAATATCAAACATATTATCTAATCACACAATATCATCAGATTTTAAATATTACATATAGGATAAACTGATATCATGTGTTGTTATCATTTTGATATTTTAGGATAACAAAAAATTCTCTCAGTCTATAGAATTCAAACATTTCTTAAAAAATTGACGGTCTGTTAATATGTGATTTCGGACTTTAATCATGGCATGAAATAATACTGATATTCAGCTAAGGCATTTCGACTGATTGTTATAAGATATATATTTGGTATTTCTACTCATATTATATGGACATTATTCGTTAAGAGTAATATCTCTTCGTTTTATTGTATATTCATAGACTGTTGGCATTTAGAATATTTCTAATCTACATAGATTCTTGCATGCACACAAACGAGAATTATTTACTAAATTTGACTTCGTTTGGCACCAAGCCAGATTAATAGAGCTCCAAATAAAGATCGAACTTACAATATTACTGACCTGTCTGCGAGACTATTTTTTTTAACAATTACGAGACTGTAAAGTCAAATTTACGTACACACTAGGCTATACTGCCGCGTTCTCTATTCAATTAATAAAGATAAATATCTAGCACCATTAAACATACATACGTCTTCATATATTCATTTTGCCTTCAACACACTGAGTATATCGTTTCTCAGGTATAATTTATTGTTGATAAAAAGGTCGTTAGTTTTTGGTTGGGCCTAGAACTTTTCAGTATCGTACGCACTTACACGTAGATATGTTCTTTATATTAATCTAGAATGGCATATGGCCAATATCATACGTGCATTTCTTGCAGTAATCGATCCTATACATCATCTATATTTTCCTCCATTTCATGAATCATTCAGTCGTTCATTTTTGTATAGAGGAAAATTAATATTGATATACTGTATCTGTATGGCAGTATGTAACATTTGTGTATTTATGTAAGCAAAGATACTGCATATTGTATAAAAGATCCTGCCTATTGTATAAAATGATATATATGTGAAGTTTATAAACACCAGTAAAATAAGGGGGTGTCCTCGTGGCGTAATGGTTAAAGCGATGGACTGCGGAATTGTAGTACGCGAGTTCGTACTCCAGTCGTGCTATTACGTTCACTTTCGGGCAAATACCCTTGGGAAAGATATGAACCCCCCTTATCCTCCCAGCTATTGGTTAAATAGTACCTCTATTGTTCTTCTAGGAGAATAGCTTTGGCATTAAATAACCTACAAAGGTTGATTTATCATTAAACAAAGAAACCGAACCAAACCTATCTGTGAAACACACACACACACACACACATATACATAATTGTATAAAACAACATTTATATACATTAGAGTGAGCTTTGCCTCCTCTACGTATGTGTTAGTGTACGGGTAGGCGTTTGTAATCCATTGGAATTTTCTATATGTTTAAGTATGTATTTATATGTAAATATATATATATATATAAGAAAACTGCATAGATATAAAAATACGTACACAGTATATATGTATATATATATATATATATATATATAGTAGTGCAGAAAGATGTAACATTTGTACATTTATGCAAGCAAAGGTACTACATATTGTTTAAAAGGATATATCCGTGAAGTTTATACACACGAGTAAAACACGTACATATTTGTATGAAACTACATCTACATACATAAGTGCACGCTTTGCCTCCTCTATGTGTATGTGTTTGTTTGCTATTTAATGACGTATGAAACTTCTCGGGTTATTTAATGTCAAATCCCTAATTTTAGAAAGACAATAATCGTACTGTTTAACCCACATATAGGAGGGCAAGGGTGTTTATACCTTTCCCAAGCGTATTTGTTCAAAAGTTAACCTAATTGCACGAATGGAGTTCGAACACGCGTACTACGATTTTGCAGTCCATCGCTTTAACCAATATATATATATATGTATGTATGTATGTATGTGTGTGTATGTGTATGTATATGTATATATATATGTATATATATATATATATATAATGTGTGAGTGTGTGTGTGTGTATATATATATATATATATATATATATATAATATATATATATATATAATATATATATATATATAGTATATATAATATATATATATATATATATATATATATATATATAAAAGGGTGGAGATGTGTAGATATAAAAAGACAAACACAGTATATATATATATATATAGTGTCAGAGAGATGTATAAATACCAAAAGACCGCAAAAAGGGCACGTGTGAGAGTACCCACGCATACTCACCCTTACGACTGCACAAACATTTTGTTCTTAAATTACTATCGAATCATAAACCAACCACTCTTCTAATTGTGAAAATCATTGTTTTTTCCTCCTCTCGACACTTGCCAAAGATATTATCGCTCAATGCACTGGCAACCATCCATTAATTTACGGTCAGGGGAGAAAACAATGACATTTCTTTTGACTTGAACCAAATGATATATTCACATATGACATAACGCCATTCTTATTCAGAAGATGAAATGTACCTGGGGCATAGTGGATAAGATATTGTCGAGCGAGTCTGAAATAAGTTTGTACTGAAATCAGATATATCTTTAAATTCAGCCATACCTATTGTTCCCTAAGAAATAATGTATTCATTTATGCATGTAATTAAGTGTTTTTAGATATGCAGCGGTTATCGTGTGTAATCTTATAAGCTGCTGATAGCCAGTTCAACTCAGTCATATATATATCTACGCGTGCACATATATGGTTAATAAACACACACACACACACACACACACACACACACACACACACACACACACACACACATATATATATATATATATATATATATATATATATATATATATTAACTATGCTGAACCATCAAATAAATTGGTTCCCTGTGTCAATAACGGCGTAAACGTCATGCCTGGATTGTAAATTGATTGAAGGGATCCAGAGTCAGGAGTTCCCCACCGTACACAGGATTTCTTTGTCGGTACGGATTACTTGTTTAAAAATAGTCGTTTGAACTTTAGAACCATGTAGAGCGTTGAATCGTCTTTCAAATGAATTGACGTCATCATATCGTCATATAATTCAAATTAACATCAAGTTTTGTAAACTGACACTGAATGCTCCTAACGGAAATAGAATGTTTTAAAACTTTCTCATTCATTTCTTTTCGTTTAGTTACTTGTACAACCTGATGACAGTGTAAAAACCGAAAAGTTTAACGCTGCAGATATTTAACAAATTAAGCTATTTTTTGAAAACCTTGCATTTTTTTTTATCGAGGTACATTTTAACACTAACATTGTACATAATCTTCTCTTTTAGTTCAGTGTAATAACATGTCATTTAGTCAACTAATTCAAGTTTCATTGCTGGAACGTTGTGATTACAACAAAGGATTGTATGATGAGTGAACAAACTGATCTGATATTCCAATGTGTCGGAAAGCCAACAAATTCTGGTGGTATCGTTCGATGTAGCTGGAGCACTCTTGATTATTTGTAATGATGCTTTTGGTCCCGGAATCATGCTTAATCTCAGAGTCATCACATGTTGAAAGCTTTGTTGGATGCATAGCTGTTGTATTTGTATCAACATGAATATACAATATCATATATATATATATATATATATATGTGTGTGTGTGCACATATATATCCGCTCAGAAAATTCGAAATTAACTTTTGGTGCAATGTACACTATTAGAGATCTATCTATCTATCTATCTATCTATCTATCTATCTATCTATCTATCTATCTATCTATCTATCTATCACAGTCTATTTCTATCTATCTATCTATCTATCTATCTATGTTAGTTTTACATATTACCAATCTCTATTTCGGTGTGTTCCGCTTCATGCAGAATTTTCCCTCTATGTATGTTTGTATGCATACTGTTAGAATTCTTGTAGTCATTTTGATCTTCCACTGAAAAACTCTTGTGTCAATGATACAAAAGATACGTTCAACTGTCAGAGCCCCTCTTTTATCCATTATAAGAATGATCCTGGGTACCTTAAAAGCAGGACTGCCCAGGTATTTATTCTTTTGATGAGATTTCTGTGGCAGGGATTCGTTTCGAGGAGCCTTATTGTTCTTCTGAGGATGTCTTTTCTTTCATCTCTGTTAGTTTGATAATATTCGCTTCCGATATTCACAAGTATTTGTAATTTTCATTTTCTTTAACTTAAAGAATGCTTTCCTGATTTAGTAGTTCTATGTCCTTCTGTTGATTCTCTCCTCCTAATTTACTTTATCAGCATTGAACTCTTTTCAATGCCAAATTCCATCTCTATGTCCTGGCTGCATCTTATTGTTGGTATCAAAGTCTAATTATGTGGTGCATTCAATAAGTTTCCAGACTTTTTGAACTGGGATTTAAAATTGTCATAGACTCTTGAAACGTCAGTATGTTATTGCAATACATCTTATGAGATCACTGACCAAAATTTATGATTTTCAGGTTTAAATCAACAGCTACAGCAGCAATTGGAATACACCCTACTAAAGCATGATTGTCACAGCTGGTGAATTTCAAAATTGCAATCTGTACGTGAGGACACTTTAGAAGAACGATATGTAATAAAATTCTGTTTTAAACTTGGAAAAAAGGCCACAGAAACGTATGGAATGCTCCAGACTGCTTTTCGGACCATCTTGCATGAATCGAGCATTAGTTTTTGAGTGGGCATAAGAAATTCAAGGAAGGCATGAGGTCTGTGAGGGATGATGAGAAGGGTGGGAGGAGTAAGGAGTCAATACACCAGAGTTGATTGGCCGAAGGGTTAGGATTAGGGTTACTATGTTGAGGTTTTAAAGGAGTTCAGGAAGAGATTCCACCGGAAGAGGCCGGCACTCTTCAAATCGGGTCAGTGGTATTTCCACAAGGACAATACACCAGTCCACAACTCTATCCTTGTCACAGACTATTTGACCAAAATAGGCATCAAGAGGCTGTGACGAAGGTCATTAACACGCTCACACAAGAGGTATTCCATGGGGTCTTCCAGAAGTTGTTGGGACGGTACAACAAGTGCATTGCAGTTGGAGATTATTTCGAAGGGGACTAGAGTTTCATGTGTGTACTATCAATGAAAGTGTCCATACAAAAAAAAAAAGTCTGGAAACTTATTTAATGATCCTCGTATATTTCATTATTGGTTAAAATCTTGAAATCATCCCAATAAATGAAGTGATATATTTTTTCCTGGGATTTAAAAAAACTTATCGCTTCTTTTGCATTTCCAAAATATACAATTGAGAGACATTATTGCTATAACAAATGATAATAATGAGATTGAGTTTTCCTTGAAGATTCCTCTTTGGATTTTCACCTACATTAGAACTGAGTCCTCCTCCTGTAAATTCTACTTTCTAATTTTCCATTGCTTTCGTGATGAAGCTTATGACTTTGTCGGATATTTTGTACATTTTCAGACATTCTATTATCGAACTTTGCGCGACTATATCACGTCTTCTTATAGACAATCCATTCCAAGTCTACATTTTTCGCTAGTGTTTTTTTTTTTTTTTTCGATGAGCATGTGCTGCTCGATATATAGTATGTCATTTGTTCTTGTTCCCTCGCGGTATCTTTTCTGTTCTTCTGGAAATGGTTCGCAGCATACTAGCGTTTTATATATATATATATATATATATATATCTTCACCTATTTGACCGATTAGGATATTTGACATCATATGTAAATACTTTATCGGTCCATAGGTTCATTCATAGGGGTATTTCTGGATCAGGGTAGTTTTCCTCTTCGTCATCGATTCGGGTATGTTTGCTTCTTGCAGGTATTTAGTCAGTTGATGAGTCAATCTGTTGTAGATTGGCGTGAATTTTTTTATGCCATCATGGCTTGGTGTTTTCCATATGGGTATTTTCTGAAGTGTTACTTTTAGTGATTCAAGATGTATGTGATCCTGGGGGTCTTATTCTGGTCTTTGCAATTCTTTTTTTCATATTATTTATCCATTCGACCTTTCTGTCATGATCTCTCTATTACCATATCTTACTCTATAACTGTTTTTCTTCCTTGGTGTCCGATTTTTCATTTGTCCTAATGTTTTCTCGTCCGAATTTTTTGTAGAATTTTGTTTCGTTATTTTGGAAGGGCCTATTTTGTTTGTATTGCTTGACTTTGTTCGAGTATCTTCTGAGTATCACTTCTTTTGCCAATATCTTTTAATTTATTTCTTCCAGTTTTATTGTTAGTTTTGTCCGCTGTTGTTTCATTCGGAAATTTCATGCCATTGTGTTCTTCTATATTTTTCTTTCTTTTGTATTTTCCCTTATCGCAGTTTATTTATTTCTGCTTCTAGTTTCATTTTCCACCCATCTTTTGTATTTCTGTTTGGGTTCCTTAGAGGTATACCAATTTTATCCCTGACTAGTTTTGCTCCTACATAAATTAAAACGTTTTGTTCAGTGGTGTCTGTTTGAATATTTTTAACAATTTATTTATCTTTTCGGTTTCTGACTTGACTTTATTCTATTCTGGATTCCTTTGGAATGGAAATGCAACCTTTTTTCGGTCATGATTTTCTAAATTATCGCTACTTCAGTTCTTTCTTCTTGTGCTAACAATGATGTTGTGGTTCCAAGTTTCGTAATATTTCGGTTTTCAATATTTTGTGTTTCAGCTAATGTAGAGGGCTCTACTTGAGTATATTCTTTACGAATTACCTGTCCACTGATTTTTAGTATCTCGAGGTCAAAAAGCACACCTTTAAAACTATCCTGTCTTGGTCGGCAAGTCTTCCGATTGTATGATTATATTCCGTGCGACTCTTTCGTACATGCGTTGGCTGATGGTATTTCCTTGGAGTCAATAACACCAAATCTCCTCAGGTCTCCAGGACTCTCCTCAGTATTCTGGCTGATCTTAACAATGCTATAGTTTGGATGGTCTCGATTTGTCCTCCAATTTCCCACTCTTCCAGCCTATTTTCCAAGCAGGCTGTCAACAATTGTCACCTTTATGTCCCACAACCCTCTTAGTTCTCAGGCAAGGTCCAAGTACATGTCTCTTTTCATAATCTTTGATTTTCACTCTGTTGTCTATTGGTACAGCAAAGTTCATTACAGCAATATCTTTTTATTTTTGGTTAATTATATGATCTACTGGTTGGGAATAGGTGATTTGTTTGTATCTTAAAATACCAGAGAATTTTATGTCACATTCTCTTGGACAGATTTTGGTTTGTACATGTACCATTTGGTAGTATGATCGAATTGCAATGTCTTGTGTAATTCTCAGTGGATCACTTCACCCACTCAGTCGTGTCTAGCTTTATACTCCTCCTACGCAAGTTTGCACGTTTTATGTGAATAATCGTTTCGTCTCTATCACCGCAGAATCTACACTGGCTATTCCGTTGTGTTTTACCGTTATTATTATTATTATTATTATTATTATTATTATTATTATTATTTACTCCTTGAGTGATTGTCTTTCACTGGAGTTTGAGTGACAGCAAGTCTCCTCAAGTCTCCAGGACTCTTCTCGGTATTCTGGTCAATCTCAATAATGTACTCCAAGTCCTGCATTATTATTATTATTATTATTATTATTATTATTATTATTATTATTATTATTATTATTATTATCTAAACGCACTGCATTCTCAATTATATATATATATATATATATATATATATATATATTGTCATCCACAGACAGACTGTTTCGTGTTCTATCAGAACTCTTCAGTATATATATATATATATATATCGTGGTGTAATGGTTAAAGCGATGAATTGCGGAATCGTAGTACGCGAGTTCGTACTCCAGTCGCGCTATTACGTTCACTTTCTGGCAAATACCCTTGGGAAAGGTATGAACCCCCTTATCCTCCCAGCTATCGGTTAAATAGTACCACTACTGTTCTCGGAGAACGGCTTTGGCATTAAATAACCTAAAAAGAGTTGATATGCCATTAAACAAAGAAACCAACCAACCAACCAACTACAAACAACCACTTATATTAGAAATAGGTACTTATTTTCATGAAATTCAGTTAAAACAAAACAGTGAGACGCTGATTTAGAATTTATTTAATTAAACTAATGAAAGGATTAAAGGGACCAGTTTTACATACATATGTGTGTGTGTGTGTGTGTATGTGTGTGTATGTATGTATGTGTGTGTACATATACAGCATTTCTTCATTAAGGCATATTTGATTATACAATATAGACATTTCTGTCTATATTTTTGTATTTCTCCTTTGAAGTTGCCTTATTATTGTTATGATATCCGGCCAGAATTTGTTAATGAACCTTCTATAGTTAATTGCTTTCCAAGTACTTCCGCCCTCGTCTTAGGCCATCATCAGGTGTGGGGGTGTATTACAAAAGCCATACAACTTTTGCGCCTACATCACTACTTTGTTAGAATTAAGTATTTATTGTTTATACTGGTAAATTGTTGTAGCGTTCGTTTTGAGATTTGATTCTACAACTTGCAAATAACGCTTAATTCTCTCAAAATAGTTATGTATGTGCAACAGTTGTATCGCTTTGGTAATAAACACACCTCCTGATGATGGCCCAAGAAGAGGCCGAAAGTACTAAATAAGCTATTAATTATGGAAGGTTTATTGACCAATTCCAGCCGGTTATCTTAACATCGATACGGTAACTTGAAAGGATTATATAAAAATATGAAGACAAAAATGTCGATACTGTTTAATCATATATATATATATATATATATATATATATATATATATATATATATATATATATATATATTCTTTCATTCTACGGAATTATTTTCATTATATATATAAATAAAGAAAAGTAATTCCGACATGGCCATAAGCGAGTCTACCTCGGTTTCACCAAATGGCTCTTCAAGATTGCTCTGGCCAGAGCAATCCTGAAGAGCCGTATTATATTTTCATAATATTGTCTCTATCTCATGTATTGAGCACTTTATTACGTTTTAGAATAGGTAATTCTGTCGGCGTTTTATCTTTTTAATAGACATAACGTGCTGCTGATTATTTTCAGGTAGCACAGGTGTTTTTCGTTTTTTCTTTTTTGACGAATTCTTTCTCCAGATATCAGTTTGTAGAATCTGGAAATTGTACAACCTGTTTTTTTCTCATCAAAATAATTATAGATTAGATATAAAGATTAAAATAATATATATATATATATATATAGAGAGAGAGAGAGAGAGAGAGAAGAGGGTGAAAGAGAGTGGAGAGAGTGAGAGCTTATTGAATGAAAGAATAAATTATTAATGACTAATAATGAAAATAATTAAATAATAAGAAAATAAATGATAATGAATATTGAAATAATTAATGAATAAATATTCTTTTAAAATAAATGATTGTAATCTAATTTTTTTTATCTTTGCTCTAAATTTTCGGCAGATTTGCTCAAATTTCATGAATTGAACACTTTTATCTATTAATAATTTTACTGTTGTTTTAGGTTTTGTCAAACGATTTTAAATTATGATTCTAATTTTACATCTCATGAATTGAGAACTCTGGCAACCGATAACGAATTTGTAAGAATATATACGTAAAAATTTCATTCGTTTACGAAGAGAATGACGATAGCTCTGGAGTAAGATATCTGTCTGACGTAAAGTCCGTCGGATTTCGATCTCAGCTTGAAGCATTTCACGTGTCAAGCCACGCTGATGAGTTGTGATTCAACGAAACAGTTTGACTGTGGATGACTATATATATATATATATATATATATATATATATATATATATATATTTGATGCCTGTATGTATTGCTGTAAATCAATAAATAAACCCATTTATGTCTCGCACATGCATTTACACAGTAAGTATAATAAATACATACGCACATGTCTTTCAACAGACCGTTGCCTAAAATCGATCACAAATAATAAAAGAAGGTTATTTTGATAAAATAAAGTCTTGACTGAAAAAATTATTTTCAAATAACTGATAAATGAATAATCACCTAAGTGTTCTCACATAGTCACTTCATAACAATTGGCGTTACCATATTGTAAATCAAGAATGTCTTTAAATGTAAGCAATTTGTACTCAACTTATAAATCATGAAGGGTTAATTTTATGTGACAGATCGATTGTTTTCTTTATTCCCAATTATTTATCGTACTGTTACTTCTAGTCGAGTTGATCGGCAACAATATGATATTTCCCAATTCTCTGTAATCATGGCAGTTTAATTGTTAAGTTCGCCAATGCTATATAATTAAACACCATCTGTATGGTGCTGCGCAAGATATAAGGATTTAAACTCATACAAAAATGCGAACTGTGGAAGCAAACATTTTATGCGGCCTATTATGCTGAAGAATAATTCCGATTTCATAGCAGTATTACTATCGTATTGCTACGATATAAATTCTCGTCAATGGGCGGGAGACATGATATTGTCCCAGAAGTGCCACACGCCATACAATTTCTCGGTAGGCAGACGACATCGACTGAAAGAAACGCTGGAAAGTAAATCATTGCGAAAAGGCGCGGGCGCGAACATTTTACGTCTTGTTTTTGTGTTCATTTCGTTCCAGAATATGTTGAAAAGGCGGTAAAAGCAACCATAGCGAAAATAGGCAACAGAATTTAAAAAAAAAAAAGAAAAGATTTTTCGTCTGTGTCGGCGACAAGAATGGTTTATTTTAGTTTAAGTTATTTTTGCCGTGGTCTGCCTCACAATTGTTTCTATTTGCACGGAAAGTCTTGAAATGTATTCTTTATTTTTATTATTCAGATAAAGAGAGAAAAGGACAGATATTAGTCTATGGAAGAAGTAACAAGGGAGCTGCGGCAAGAAATAACATTTGTTATCTTCCTTCTAATCACCGATATGATTTTTATTATTAACACTCAACTGCCAAACATTTAGAATTCTTAGTTTTCAGCCAAACAGAAGTGGCAGGAAGTGTTAATTCGTAGTCAATGTATTGTCATTCATTCCGAATTAAACCGTCACATCTCAGCCCAATTTTATTTGAAATAAATAAGAAATATATTTTCAACTGAGCATAGAGTCCAAAGGAAGTGACGTCTGTGATTTCTTTGACAAAAAAATTGAATATAAACAAATCAGAAACTGTGTTACAGAATAAAAGCACAAAATTGTTTGGGACTTTGAAATCGATAGGCGGAGTCTCCGTGATGTTATGACAAAAGTGCTGAATTGTGGCTTCGAAGTAACCCGGTTCGAATTCTTGTCACGCTATTAGACTTATCGCCTCAATTTTAGGTTAAATAGTACCACAAAAGTTTTATGCCATTAAATAAAACACTGAAAGGTGAAACAAATAATCCAATCAAATCCACAATATCGGATCTCGTTACTGTGAACAACTAGATATGTCAGATCGAGAATGGCGAAAGAAGGGAGACTCAAAAGATACCGGTATAAGGTCAATAATACAATACCGGGATAGATTCAATTATACCATACCAGGACAGAGTCAATAATACAATAATAGAAAAGATACCGGGATAAAGTCAATAATACGATACTGGGATAGAGTCAATAAAACAATAATATAAAAGATACCAGGATATGGTCAATAATACAATACAGCGATAGAGTCAATAATTCAATATCGGGATAGGGTCAATAATACAATACTGATGATAGAGTTAATAAAACAACAACACAAAAGATACCAGGATAAAGTCTATAATACAATACCGGGATAGAGTTAGTAAGTCAATAATATAAAAGATATAGGGGTAGGGTCAATAATACAATACTGATGATAGAGTCAATAAAACAACAATACAAAAGATACCGGGATAAAGTCAATAATGCAATAATATAAAAGATATAGGGGTAGGGTCAATAATACAATACTGATGATAGAGTCAATAAAACAACAATACAAAAGATACCGGGATAAAGTCAATAATGCAATAATATAAAAGATACAGGGGTAGGGTCAATAATACAATACTGATGATAGAGTCAATAAAACAACAATACAAAAGATACCGGGATAAAGTCAATAATGCAATAATATAAAAGATACAGGAGTAGGGTCAATAATACAATAAAGATAAAATAAACCATTCCAAAACAACGAAAAAACATCTATCGGCAATTAAAGGGATGAATGCATCAATACATACCAACAAGCGGGTGAAAAGGACTCAAAACAATTTAAGAGCAAAATTTGGGAACGAAGAGATCATAACAGAAAAGCTGATTGGATAAGCAACATGAGAAAAGAGTTTGAAGGACCTAAGGCAAAAATATTCCTCGAATCAATCAGAGCAACACACAAAATAGTACCAAACTGGAAAATGACTGGCTATGCTAGCATACATGGAAACTGATTAAAAAAAAATCACTTCCATTAATGACAGACCATCTATCGGAAAGAATAAATGCTAAGAAACAGACATACCGGAATGGATGACTAAAGGAAAGACCTCCCTGATCCAAAAAGACGCACAAAAAGGAACAGCTCCAACAACTACAGACCCTTAACGTGCCTACCTATGACGTGGAAAATAATAACAGCACAAATCAGGGAGATATGCGATTCGCTAACATGCCACGAACACTTCCCCTCAGAACAGAAAGGATGCCATGAGTGGATCAGAGGTAATAAATAAAGTTGGCGGCCATAATCGAGGGTGACCCTTAGGCTCCCTTTTCAATAGCAACTTCACCGAGGTGTAGGGGAAGGCGCTATTCCTTTTCCCTGGATTGCTCCACTTTACCCTTGATCCGTACTTTATAATGCTGCGTACTAAGCAAGGCGGCATCAAGTATCATTTTTTGAGTCTTTGGTATGACTCGACCCAGGATTGAAATTCAGTCTCCCGGACCATTGGCGAAGACTTTATTCATTAGGTCAGAGGTACTGAAGAGTAACTATATATTGATCAACACATCCTCGAGGAGAGTAAGACTTGACGGCAAAACCAAACAATGACGTGGATTGACTTCAAAAATTCATATGATGCTGTCCCATAAGGCGGGATGATATACTGTCTAAATATGTGCAAGACATACGGCAAGTCATAAATTTATCGAAAATACCACGCAAAACTGGAGAGTGCACAGAAGGATATAAATTCCATAAATCACAAGAAAAAATCAACCACCAAATGTACATGGACGACGTAAAACTGTTTACCAAAATGAGAATGAATTGAAAACGCTAATACAGGCCGTGAGAATATACAGTGACGGTTAAGGGACAGAATTCGGCATAGAAAAATGCGCCATGCTAATAATGAAAATCGGAAAACGACAAATGACAGAAGAATTACCAAAATCAAGAAAAAATGAGAACGCTCAGAGAAATGGAAAGATACAAATACTTGGGAACATTAGAAGCATCATCATGTCTCGCTGCCAGTACGGATCTGCCTGACCCTCTTTCGCCAACCATCTTTACCGTCCATTGCTCCCGGGAGGTCTTCAAGGCTTTATCCTGTATCGGCACAGAGCTGTTGTATATAGGTTCTAGCTGGTTGTCCTGCCTTTGCTTGTCCATGAGAATACTGGAAGCGGACACCGTTAAATATGAGGAGATGAAAGAAAAAATAAAAAAAGAATACATCAGGAAAACGAGAAAACTATTCGAAACCAAACTACATAGGAGAAATGTCATTAAAGGGATAAAAACCTGGGCTTTACCCCTCGTAAGATACTCGGGACCAATCTTAAAATGGACCAGAGAAGAACTCCAACAAATTGACCGGAGAACAAGGAATCTCATGACCACACATAAGGCCTTACATCCCAGAGATGACGTAGATAGATTATATATACAAAAAAAAAAAAAAAAAGAAGAAGAAAGATGTCTTGTCATCAATGAAGATAGCGTTGATGCATCGACACAACTACTCAAAGACTGCATAAAAAGTGCGGAGGAAGACTGATTACAGCAACCAATTCTCTGGGAAACAAGCAGATCGCCTAATCTTGGCCAGACGAACAAATAGTTAGCATAAAAAGAGAATGCGGACTTAGCCGTGTCAGCTGATCACAGAAAGTAAGCGAAAAAAAAAGATTAGTACCTGAACCTAGCTAGAGAATAGAAAAAAACTATGGAACATGAACATGACAGTGATACCAATTGTGGTTGGAGCACTCCGTACTGTCACAAAAGTATTGGCACAGGGGGTAAAAGACTTTAAAATAAGAGGACGGCATTATTATTAAGTCCTTCACCCCCTGTACCAAACGACGGCATTATTAAGATCAGCCAGAATACTAAGAAAAGTCCTGTAGACTTGAGAATACTTGCTGTCCCTTAAACTCCATTGGAAGATCATCAGCTAACGTTGGTGTGAGAAACTCTCAAAGGAATAAAATAATAGTCAACAAAAAACAGAATCTGCCGAATAGTGGACTCTGCTGTCCCAGCAGACCACAGAGTTAAATTAAAAGAAATCGAAAAATGAGATAGATATCGAGACCTTGCAAGAGAACTAAAAACTATGAACCATGAAGGTGACAGTGATACTAATTGTAATTGATGCACTTGGAAAATTTTTCAAAAGATTGGTAAACAGAACAGAAGATTTTGAAATGAGAGGACAAATGGAAACCATTCATACTACAGCATTATTAAGATCGGCCAGAATACTGAGAAGAGTCCTTGAGACTTGAGGAGACTTGCTGTCACTCAAATTCCTGTGAAAAACCATCGGCAAACGCTGGTGTGAAAAACTCTCAAAGGAGTAATATAATATGTGCTGAAATATGAGATGCTAAATATTCTTGGATTTTAATATAAAAAACAATTCACTTATTCCCTATGAAGAGAATAGACCTAACGCTAGAAAAAAAACAAACAAACATGAAACTGACACTTAATAGACTTCATCGTGCTAGCAGACCAGAGCGTGAAAGTTAAAGATGGCGAAAAACTTGGAAAATTCCTAGAATTAGCAAGAGGACTTAATATACTATAGAACATGAAGGTGACGGTGATGCCAGTCATAGATGGATCCATTGGAATAATTCTACTGAGTCTGAAAAATAGCCAGGAATTTTTGTGGAAGGAGTGAAATCTCTTAGACCACAGCACTGTCGAGATTAGCAAGAATACTGAGAAGACACCGATGAATTTTCTGTCCCTGAAGATCACCAGTTACTACGAGGGTGGAAAACTCAGTCAGAAGAAATGTAAAACCAAAAATACTTTTTATATTGACTTTAATAATGTAGTATGGAAAATTTAATTTCTTCCTCTGATTTCAACTTATAGTATTTTTTTGATTAATCTGGACTGTTCAAATTTCTATAATGACGGGCACATCTATCAATATCTTGTGCAACAATTTTACTGTTCTCTCGAAAAACACAAGTATTTCACTTGGTTTAGCTGATGTTAAATGCCATCTAGAGGACTTTCCGAGAACGAAGGCTGACAGGGACTAATGGCAATAGAAAGTCAAAGGGATGCGTACTGCTGGCACGTCTAGATGATGATGATGATGATTTTCTTTCAATGTCTTCTTGGTCTACTGGAACTAGAAATCCACCACTTGGTAGACCCTATTTTATTACAAACCTATATGGACTGAATTGTGTCAACTATCTTTTTGAATATCTCAAAAATTATATCTATATTCATTTCTCCGGACAAACGAGCGTTTGAAAAGTTACCTTTGTTAAGATTTAGTTTTGTTTCTTTGTTTAATGGTATATCAACCTTTGTAGGTTATTCAATCTCAAAGTCATTTTTGCAGAGATTCGTGGTACTATTTAAGCCATAGTTTGGGGGAATAATGTTTGGTTTGGTTTCTGTTTAATGGCATATCAACCTTCGTTGGTTATTTAATGCTAAAGCCATCTTTTTAGAAGAACAGAACTGATAGTATTTAACCCATAGCTGGTGGGATATCCTCGTGATGTAATGATTAACGTGATGGACTGCGGAATCGTAGTAAGCGAGTTCGAACTCCAATCATGCCATTTCGTTCACTTTCGGACAAATACCCTTGGGAAAGGTATGGACTCCCTTATCTTCCAAGCTATGGGTTAAATAGTACCACTACTGTTCTTCTGGAAGGATGGTTTTGGCGTTAAACAACCTACAAAGGTTCATATGCCATTAAACAAAGAAAACAAACTAAACCATAGCTGAGAGAATAAGGAGGGATTCGTACCTTTCTCTTAAGAGTATTTATCCGAAAGTGAACTTCATAGCGAAAGTGGGGTTTGAACTTGCTTACTACAATGTTGCAATCCTGCACATTAGCCACTGCATCACGAGGATTACCCCTTTTTGTGTATTAATTTTATTCTATGCCTCTTTCTATATTTAAAATTTGTATTTATTTCATTTTTATTATTGTAGTTGTAATGATGAGAGCAGACGCTAAAATTGTCGCATTTGGGGAAAGTAAAATGTTAAAAGGCATAATGAGGGAGAAGGCGGAACATTGAAATGTTTGTTTTTGAGGAGGAAAGAGCGCAGTTAGTATCAGCTAAACAAAAGCCCTACCACTGAATACAGTGGGTCATTTATATGCTAATTTAAGCAATTATCGATTATCAATAAAAGGATATTATGTGGTGCATCAGTGCATATATCTAACAAATTATATATATATATATATATATATGTATATGTATTTATACATGCGTTATGTATATATATATATATATATATATATATATATATATATATATATATATATATATATTAGTACTACTCTATTGCTGCACCACTTGGACTTAAAAGAAAAGATTGGAGAACAAACTAAATGGAAACTGCAAGTGTAACATAGGACCAAAATACGTTGTGTCTGAAAGAAAGAAGTTCGCAGGAAAGAAACACTCAAAACTCAAAATTTAAGGAAGAAAATAGCAGTCGCTTTTATTCATAGGGACTACAGCGGGGGTGGGGGTAGTTAAAAAACGTTTGTTCGATAGCGTTCTTCTTCCTTCCTCCTCTTGGGGTGACAGCAGCGTCGTTATAGCAGCCTTGTTGATACGTTCATATCAGTCGTATTGTTGACAGGCTGGGTATGGCACGGGTCGGGGTGTCCTGGACCTCTGTCGAACCTGTTTAGAAACCTGCCTTGAACACCCCAAAATCTCGTTGCTTGATTTCTTATATAGAGATTTGATGGATCAATTCGAAGGTTCCAGAAGGCTCGGTGACACCAGTGAAAACAATAGTGTAGCACGTGAAAGTTCATGCGTGATTATATTAAAATCACGCTTGAACTCTACTGGTCATTCTGCCTACATACGCTAAGTTCGTGACATTTTTCAATGATTGATGACAGCCGATGTGCTCGCCCGTTCTCAACGACAGCACCTATCCGTAATATTACACAAGGATGCTGTTTGGTGTTGTGAACAAATTCTAGAAGGAGCATCCAACAAAACACCAGCTGTGTGGTCACTTACCTCTCATCTGACTAATCATCAAACAAGACATGATGTGCACTACCAGAGAAGTAAGGACGAACTCATAAGCGATGTTCTCTCATGGACTTCTACATATGGACCCACAATTTTTGACCAACTTACAAAAACTTATATTCATCAGCTTTGAGCGGACACTGGATGCCATTTAAAGGATTTGACTTGAGTGATTGCCGATAAGGAAGAATGGCGTTTATGGTAGCATCTATGTTCGTAAAATATCTAAAACTTTTTGTGCATAGTAATGGTATAATTCAAGCGTACATTTGCAAATATTTGTTTGTACGTACATTCGTACCTGCTATTCGAACGAATTGAGCACTCTGGTATCCTGTAAGGTAGAAAATGTAAACAAACGAACGCTGCTGCTGCTGCTGCTGTTGCTACACAATACCTTATAATTTCCTAGCCAACGTGGTACGCTTTTGGCCGAGTGATCTGATACTAAGTCTAACGTAAAGTTGGGCGGGTTTCCATCCCAGCTTCAAGTATCCTACGTGTCTAGCCATAGTGAAGAGTTGTGATACAACGAAACAGTCTGTCTGTGGAGGACAATATATATACATATATATATATATATATATATATATATATATATATATATAAGTAAATGCCTCGTAGGACAGTATCACTCATAAGTAAGTACACTTTTACCATTAGAAAACAAAAAACAAAGATGCAATGATTTTTATTTCTAAAAGAAAATTGTTTAACGTAAACATATGTTAAATATTTCTTAACAAAATTTACAAGTATGAATTGAATTGAATATATAGCAGTTGAAACATAAGAACTCTTCTATTAGGAATCTTTAAATTTTTTTGACTGTTTTTACCACACACACACACACACGCACACACACACACACACACACACACACACACACACACACACATATATATATATAATATGAAGTTGGTATACACACATACTTAAGTCCAGTTGAGATCATATAAGCACACATGTAAAATCATATTTGCATATATATAAAATCACATTTGCGTACGTATATATATATATATATATATATACGTATATATATATATATAATCATATTTGCATAAATAGAGTGGGACTGAAGTAATAATAGATTCAATAACAATATAATAGGAAGTAAACCTCCTTGTTATTTCTCCTCATCATATACAGTCATGTGTATACATTTGTTCCTTTTACGTTTATTCCTATTCCAAAGTTACTGACGTGTGCGAAAAAAACTTACTATTTCTCTTGTACAAGGTTCCGTCAATAAGTACGCACCCTGAAATGTTACTGAATTTTTATCACTGCAAGATGTTAGATTCAAGTCGCTAATTTGTTACAACTGAATTGTTAAGTGCATTGATAAGAAACAAGAAATAAGATTATGTGGCAAAATAAACACTTGCTGAAAATATACACTCCTTTGTAATGAGGCAACGGACATATGTACCTAAGTATAGGGAGACTATCTATTTGTCTATCTATCTATCTCAGTCTGGTCCTATCTATCTATCTATCTATCTATCTCATAAACACACAAAAAATTAATTTGCAATATGGATTTTATTGTTTTATGTGAAGCATTAAATATGAAAAATAGATGATATTAGATATTTTTTTTTACTAAACTCCATCAAATGTAAACCCTGTCACACACACACACACACACACATATATATATATATATGTATGTCTCGTGCTCTTGAGAGTAAAAGGCTGTCGTACAACATATGTGATGGTGCTACGGTTTTAAGGCAAGTAGGTTTATATGGGGTAAAGTTGTTGGCGCCACGCCCATTGGTTTTGTATTCAGTTTTTCCTTTCCCCAAGACGAGTTACCTCATTAAGGCTAAACAGCCATAATGGCATACACACATATACACACACACACACACACACACACACACACACACACATATATATCTATCTATCTATCTATCTATCTATCTATCTATATATATATATAATGGCGTATTGGTGTATATATATATATATATATATATATTAGAGAATTCACTCTGATGAATAAGTAAAGCATGAAACACAGGGTTACAGACACCACTATGTAATATATATATCCCCTGAACTATATGTATACACTTATAAATGTATATATCCCCCAATTATGGGTTAAAATGTATCACTGCAGTTCCAAAAGGATGGCTTTGGCATTAAATAACCCATGAAGTTACGTATACCATAAAAAAGAAACCAAACCAAACCAAACCTAACCAAACTTTATATTGGGACTACTACATATTCATATAAGGTTTCAGTCTTAATGCTGTTCAGTGTGGTAATAAATAATACATTGAGTTTGTAATGTTTTATTACGAATAAGAGAATACGAGTATATTTGATCAAGAAGAAAACTTGCTTTTATTTTTAACAAAATCTTATAGGTTTACATACCTATGGCCCATAATCTATTTATATATATCACTGTATATATGTAAATCCTATTTTGGTTCAATATTTACCGAGCATAACTGAACGTAGTGCATGACAATGGATACAAAGGTGATGGGAAGAGGGCAAAAAATCAATTTTCCAAAGAGAGAAGACGTGCAAGCCTCAATAGAAAATTAGTTTTTATAAACTTGGCTTTATCTAAGTTTGAGCACCGAATTTAGCAACGCGCTGACAACTTGTATTTCACTAACTATGTCTCCATTCGTCCCTGTCATCCATCCCTCTCGGCAGATCTTCCAAACTACATCCAGTGTCTATACAAAGCTGATGTAAGTTCTTATTGGTCGGCTAAAAATGGCGGTTACATGTGTTGGAGTCCATAGAAGAACATCGCTTATTAGTTCGTCCTTGCTTACCCCGCTTATCTGGTTCGTTTTCCTAGGATAGTGTGTGAGATGTGATGTGCAGGGATCGATAGAAGGACGTCACTTATGAGTTCGTCCTTGAATGGTTTGTGAGATTGGAGTTAAGTGGCCGTGTAAGAGTCCATAGAAGAACATTGCTTATGAGTTCGTCCTTGCTTCTCTAGCAGTGTCCCGCTTATCTGGTTCGTTTTACTTGGATAGTTTATGAGATGGGAGTTAAGTGGCTGTACAGCTGTCGTTTTGTGGGTTGTTGCTTACAAGATTTGTTCAAAACAGCATGTAGCATTCTAGTGTACTTTCCATCTAGGTTTTTCTGCATGCGTTTCGTTAGCGTCTATATGGTGCGTCCATACAATAGTACTGACACGGGCACAACTTGGAAGTAAATACCGTTTTGTTTTATCAGACAGATCAGACTTCTTTAAGATCGATAACCTGTCGATAGCACTTCAAGGCTTCCCTAGGCCAATGTTAACATCACTTTCAGTAGATGAGATATTGCTGCCAAGGTATGTGAACTTATCTTCTAATTTTATAGACCTGCTATTTAAAAGAGGGATGTTTAAAACTCACATACTATTCTATTTTGAGTTCACGTGGCGACCAATGCCTCCTGCTGCCTGCTCTAGACTATGCAGCAGAGATTCGACTTGGGCAGGTGTATTTGATAGAAGCCTTAGATCATCGGAGAAGTCTGCGTCTGTTATAGTTTCTGCTGGATATCATCTACTTCTTGTTTTTTTTGTGTGTGTATGTGTGTGTGTTTTAAGCCATTTTCTTTTATTAGATCTATGGACGTTCGAAATACGTAATCTACGTAGATTATAAGCAAATATGGTGCTAATAATTTGCAAAACTCCAGCGACAATGTCGCAGAAGTCAATGTCTCCACTAGGAATGTGAACCATTGCTTTGATATTTTTTTATAAAGCATCATTATAGTTGTAAGAGTTTCTTTGGGGAGATCATATGGTTGATTTCTTGAAAACCGTTCTGATTTTTCCTAAGAATTTTCTCGATTCCAGGTTTGAAACGGTTAAGAAGGAAAACATAATAAACCTTAGCTGCTATGGGAGTGAGAGTCATGTATCTGTAGTTCTTTGTGATTCCGAGGTCACTTTTCCGAAGGAAAAATAATATCACTATTGATGAGTTAGGACCAGTCATATTGTGAAGTTTTAACTGTTTGTACCTTATTTCTTCATAGATTCAGGTTAATCTTTGCTGGGATGATTCTGTAATCGGAAGATACTCTTTCAAAAGAAGAGTATGCTACACTGCTCACAGCAATTTTATCCACTTCTTCCTTATTTATCTATTGTCTCACTGTATTTTAGAGTTATTAGGTAGGTGTAGGTCCATATTTTTCTTTCCTTTTTTTTTATAAATAAAGTATTTAGGCGTGCAAGCCCGTATTGAGAAAAAATCTACCAGATATTCCCCATTTCTATTATACAAGTTGTGTCAGCAGAATTTTCTATTTTCATTTTTAACCTATTTGAATATTAATGTCTCCACCGAATATTAGAAAGTTATGTCTAAGAGCGTGACTGATAAGGGAAGATAGCTTGTTATAGAAGGTGATGATATCTGTTTCATTACTGGCTTTGATGGAACTGTTACAAGATACATTTGTTGTGCAGGAGTTGCCATAAAATGAAGTACACATAACTCTTGGTTGGATTCTTTCAATGCTGTTTTGTGATTTTAAGGCACGAGAACTGAGAAGCATTCCCACAACTCCTATGAGGGCATTGAAGGAGTTTTTCCATGCAGATGCCAAGACAAATATTCATCCATTATCAGCCCCAAGTATTTTATTTCTAGTTTTCTATGGTAGTATCTATGTTCTTTTGTGCATATGAGTGTATAATATTACAGTAAAGATAACGTTGAAATAAACGAGTGTTTTTTTATTACTGCGAGAAAACGGTATATTTTGAAGTAAGTAAGGGAAAATTTCGATTTAAATAAACAAATGCTAATAATGAATTTATACATAAAAAATTGATACATAAATAGCTTTATTGAAAAAATAAAACGAAAGTATAAAAAAAAACCCTTATCTTATAAAAACTAACTATATTATGCTAAACGTAATTATAAATTTGCACTTTTTCTTTTGATCGTTTAAATTTCCACAGATTTTATTTCGTAATAGTTACAGCACATGTCTTTACAGTAGATGAAAATATGAAATTCAATGAGGCAAAAATCTTTTTCTTTTCATTTCTTTAAATAGATTATCGATGACTATATATATATATATATACACACACACGCACACACACACACACATATATATATATATTAATCTAATTATGTTTTTCTATTTATTCATCAATGACGGTTTTAAGTTACTTTACCCGAACGGTAAAAGAAGTATCTGGTATCTAACGTTCATTTCTATGTTTTTTATATCAGCAATTTTAATTGTAATGGTTGTGGTGGTGTTAAAGCTACTACTACTACTACTACTACTACTACTACTACTACTACTACTACTACTAATAATAATAATAATAATAATAATAATGATACTGTAAAAAAAACTAAAGAAAATTCTAGCTACATGTAGGTGGAGGATGCACAAGGACGACCCAAAAACCGGATGTAACAGAAACATAACACTTTTGAAGTAAAATATGCGAACAGAAAGAACATAACAGAGAAACTGAACAGATAAGTAACATAGGAAAAGAATTACTCGTAAGAAGGCCCCGAGGAGAAAATACATCTGGAATCACACAGAGCAACACACCGAATGGGAAAACTCCTGGCCACGATGACATACATGGATTCTAGTTTTAAAACATTCACGTCCATTTATGCCAGCCTGGCTCTTGAACTTAGAAAAAGCAAGATAACCCGAAAAGACTATTAAGGAGAAGAATAATCTGCTCTCGGAATACCTCTAAAAAGCAATCTCTCCAGCAACTACAGACCCATCATGAATCTGCATATGATGTGGAAAATCTAAATTGCCCGCGGAGATATATTACTCGCTAGTAAGCCAAGGACTGTTTTCTGAGGAATAGAAACTGTGCTACAAGGGAGCAAGATGAACAGCTGACATACTGTACTTTGATCCATAATTCTTCTGGGAGAGCAAAATGAGGCGGAAAAATGTAGCCATGACACGGATTATCAAAAAAAAAAAATCCCATGATATGGTCCAGTAAACTTTGTTAATAGATTGTCTGAAATGTGCTATTTATCCGACAAAGTCGTAAAAACTGGAAAGTGGAAGTAACAGCATGAGAAAAAACTTTTTGCAAATGTGGAAATCCAGAGAGACATCTTCTAGGGAGATGCACTTTCGCCATCACGATTTGGAAGAACAATGATGCAACTCCATTACATGTTATGAAGTGCGCTGAGGGCTACAAGTTTACAAAATCATTAGAAAATATTAATCCCCTAATTGTACATAGACGACATCTATTCGCAAAAAGTGAAAAAAGATTTGGAGGCTCTGATGTAAACAATAAGAATATGCAGCCAAGATATTGGAATAGAGAGCCAATTTTTCTCATACGTGGTGTAAACGTACTTCATGAATCTCGGCGTTTAGGCTGTCAATACGAGAAGTTCCGAAAGCTTCTAATACTTGTCTTAGGCTTTCGTGGTGGAAAGGGTCGAGCTGTTTGAGTTAGTACCTCCTGGCAGAATTATATTTAAAAATGGCTGTGTCCAATATGAGCATATCAGGGATCTATATAGTTCAAAGAGTGTTTGACGGTCAGTTCCCCATTCTGTATGTGCAACCTACACGACAAAGTTTTTGGCACAGGTGGATTTGATTTTAAAGTTGGGGATAAATGTTAATTTCTTGTTAAATATAACCCCAAGGTATTTCGGTATCTTAAAATTTAATGAGAGAGTTGTTGTACATTTTTCGTTGATAGAAAAGATGCACACATTGGGTTTCGTACTGGTAAAGCCTTGAAGACCCCTCCCGGGAGCAATGGACGATAGAGATGGTTGGCGAGAGAGGGTCAGGCAGATCCGTACTGGCAGCGAGATATGATGATGCTTCTAATGTTCCCAAGTATTTGTATCTTTCCTTTTTTCCGAGCGTTCTGATTTTTTCTTGATTTGGTTGTTCTATTCCTTCCGTCATTTGTCTTTCTCCGTTTTTCATTATTGGCATGGTATATTTCTCTATGACAAATTCCATCCTTATATACCTTGACTGTATATCCTCACTGCTTGTACTAGCGTTTCCAATTCGTTTTAATTTTTGGCAAACAGTTTGATGTGGTCCATATCGGTTGATTTTTTTGCGATTTTGAAATTTTCATCCGCCTGTACCTTTCCTAAGCTTGTGATTGAGTGGTATCATGGCTATTACAAATAGTAATGGTGATAGAGCATCTCCATGGAAGATCCCTTTTTGGATTTTTCAACTCAGTTAAATTTTCCTCCTGTTATCAGTTTGACTCTTCAGTTTTCTATCGTTTCTCGATAAACTTTACAACTTCGCCGGATATCTTGTACATTTTGAGACAATCTACTATCCAGCTTTATGAGACCATATCTTATGCCTTTTTGTAGTCAATTTGCTATTATCATTATTATTATTGTTATTTTGATTGGTCTTCAGTTATTAATAAAGATTTTAGTTGTAAATATACGATAACTGTAAGAAACAAATTCGTTACTCTTCAGGAAATATTTGAAACTTTTACTCCAAGTGACAAAAACGAAAATTTTGTCAGCGCCAACATGGACGCAGTATCAGAATGCATATTAAGCAAACCAAGGGCCAAATATAGAACTCCCTGGGAAAGACGAACAGTTAGGTAAAAAACGAGATAACGTGAAAACAGCATGCCTATGTAATTAAGGAAGCCCAACTAATGCCAACGCACTGAAACTTAAGAAGGCACAAAGAGAACTAATTAACGTATACCAAAAAGAACAAATAGGGTAAATTTAAGGTCAGATCAATAAAATAAGAAGCTCGGTAGAAGATAGACAATATTGAATAGCGCAGCAGACAGTAAATGAAGTGAGTAAAAGGAAGAGCACATCAAGAGCTAAGCTAAAAGCTGCCAGCCAAGTAAACGAATACGAAAAGATTTCAAGAGTCTGCTAGGAAAAACCACACACACACACACACACACACACATACACACACGCACACACACACACACACACACACATATATATATATTAAGCACTAAATTATCATCAAAAGGTGAAGTGTTATTGGACAAATAACTAAAGTATCTTTTAATCACAGATACTGGGCTTATCTTTTCGAACTCATTAAAGCCAGCAGGCTTCAAGCTACGCTTCCTCGTTTTCATCTTTTATACTTTAATTCTTAAAAAATGTCTAACTTTAACCGCAATTTTCTCGTGTATGCAAAGAGATAAAAATAAGTTCGAGGTCATTTTAGAAAACTCAAATTATGCTCTTTCTCCATTAAGGAAAACGTTTCCGTTTATATGCAGTTTCCCCGGGTTGAAAATGCCTTAAAATCTGTAATTTTTATAAAATTTGAGTAAAACTTTTTTCACAACTGATAATAGCCTAAGCCACAATTTAATCGATTATCTAAAAGACCTGTGGTTGTAAACGGCTGTATCTTTTATAATTTTGTCCAAAATATGTCATCTAATTTGGTAAAAATTGATCAAATATATCGACTAATGATGATAAGTAAGTGACAAAGAAGTAAGATAAGTTGAAAAATATTAAATAAAATAGTTTTTATCATTTCATAAAATTTGGCAAAAATACAATCTTTTTATATTGTGAAACACTTGAGTAGAGAATAAATGTACAATGTATGCAAAAACAAAAGAATACGATATCAGGCACTTTCGTCTCATTCTTCGACGTAAACTGTTGGGGATTATTTTCTGAATTTGATCATGTACAGAAGTTGAATAAATAAATATATATATATATTGACCGGCTCTCTTTTAAAGTCGGCTGATTTAAATGTTTTCTCGAATACTTGACAATTTTGCTTGTGGTAATTTTCGAGATTTGATTTCTAACCAAGTCTATAACACTATTCCATCCTTTACCATAATTATTGAATGCCAAAAGCCCTGGAATGGCCAGCAGGTTTCAAGCTAAGCTTCCTCGTTTTCATTCAAGCATTCCGGGTCATTAATGCAAAAAAGTTCGTATCTTTGTATATTAGTCGGGCAGAATATAAAAGAGTGTCTTTTTCTGAACATTTAGTCTCAAACTAGGTCATTTTATATTTGTTTGTGGGAAAAGCAATATATTAGTTGAACAGCTAAACATTTTTGGGAATGATATTTAAAGACGTTTAAAAATAATATGATACAAAAAGCAGATAATAAAAACACAAAAAATGGTCTTACTCTAATCTTTTTATTTAATTTTTTTCGCTCCTGGTAGTATCCAGTCAGTAGAAATGGACTATAAAGAAGGATGGCAAGAGAGAGAGAGAGAGAGAGAGAGAGAGAGAGAGAGAGAGAGAGAGAGAGCTGGGTGCTGTTCTCTCTACCGCATCTTGTCTCTAACTCTTCTGATCTCCAACCAACTAAAACTTTTTGTGCCGTGTTACATTATTGTTTTACGCTCTCTCAATCTATTCTCATGGCTAGCCAGGCCAAAATATGCCACTTCCGGCGTCTTTGAACTGGCATGTTTGATCATCATCAAGCGGAAATAACTGTCATGCAGTTCATAGATCACCCTCTTCCGGTGCATCAGTTTTTGACTGTACTGTGGGATTTTAACCCTGTCCCATATTATCAGCCAAGCTCGCCAACGCAATCTCTGGTCCGGGTCGGAGGTCAATATACAACACCTCCAAACAATGGCTTAAAATTCACCTGGCTTACCCAGGACATTCGGAAAAAAGATTAAATGATCTGTGTCCACAGACCAAAACGCATGGCACGATTTCGACAAGGATATTAGCGACATCCTTGAAATAACACCCAAAGGCTCAGGGGATAAAAGATTAATAGCAACAACTGAAATAATTGTTTGTTACGCAGTGGAACGTTATGGATATGAAGAAGGTGAAAAACATAACTGGCAAGAAAAACCGAAGAGAAATAAAAATTAAAGAGCTGAAGATAGAGGGGAGTTTTTGGCGGGGGAAGGAACAAGAAAGAAAAACTGACAAAAACCGGTCCGGCGAGAGGTGAGTACTGGACAGGAAGACATGAGCTGTGCAAATGGATGATTACGAACAATCCATTTGTTAAAAAACGAGCTAATATCTTCGCAGATTACTTAAGTTGACAGTACCGCGTATTTGACTGGTTGTTTTCAAAAACCAGCCTGAAGCGCGGATGAACGATCTATAATCGTCCAAATGAATAAATGGCCATTTTTTTCTTTCCAATGTTGCTAAAACTAGAGGGCGTATCAAAGATGACCAGTCTCTGATAGGGTCGGCTTGGTGATGGGAGTATGATGTTGGAAGACCCGAAACTCCCCAAGGAACCAAGTAAAACATCGGTGACGCACCCTCCGGCACTAAATGTAGTAAGGCGTATATTTAAAGTATTGGGAAAGGTATGCATCCTCTATTATTCCTCCAGTTTTAATTTGGTATGGAAACTGATCTCGGAGAACAAAAACTTTGAATTCAAACTGGTTAAATTTCGCTTAAAAATTGACCCTGTGTAGCATCCCGTTCCTACGGGGGAGTTTGGTAAATACATATTTGATTAAATGCTTTTTTGTTGTCAATCTGCTATATATACTAGCATATTTAGGTTAAACGTTTGGGTATATTAGAGTATTTAGGAAAAAATGAAATTGGAAGTGATATTACTGGTGAAAATCGTGAGTGGTGAATATTTCATTGTGAATGGTTTTATTCAGCAACAATGTAAGTTGGAAGAAATTTACGTAAATGAAATAAGGGAATATCATTAACTAATAGTTGAGATAGGAAAGTGGGTTGCGTATTTGTAGATACATCAGACTTAAACGAACGCAAGGGATCCATGTCTCGTTAGAGGTACAATATTAATATTGTTGTCGAAAGTGTGAGCTGAAATAAGGCAAAATAGGTTTGTTTTGGTTTCTTTGTTTAATAGCATGTACAGGTTCATGTTGTGATGCTCAGTATGAGAACACATATTGCATATATAAAGTATATTTTCACGAAGGCGTTTATGGTATAATGGCTATCGTCGTAGGAAATAGACACAATGACCGGAGTTAAAATCTCAGCCGAAGCTGTAAGCATTTTGCATAGAGAAAATACTTTTACAAAAAGGATGAATTCAACTATTCTCCCTCTGGTCAAGGAGTGTGCCCTTTAAAGTTGGTATAGCAACCAGTTTAGGTGAAGGAAAACTTTAAATTCACACCACCGCAAAAAATTGTCCTTTTGTCGCATCCTGTTCGTGCGGAGAGGTTGATATATATATATATATATATATATATATATATATATATATATATATATATATAAAGAGTATTGGTTGTCACTAAATCACTTTGACAGTGTGTGTCGAACCAAGTGCAATATGATATGGAGAGTGCTCAATATCTTGGATAGAGTTATTATATAATAATAATGATAATAATAATAATAATAATAATAATATTGTGACAGCAAATTCTTTAAAATCCCAAAACGGGACATTATATTTTCGCATGTGTGAAGACGTGGCAGGTTGGCACTTGATTCCTTGTAGAATAAGTCCTCGTTCAGAGTTTTTCTCTCAGGTATATAAGAACTGGCATATTATGTGAGGGATTAATTTAGGGCTTGCTACTGTAAATTCAAACACGGGGAATAGTATTAATCTTATTTCTATCATCTCAGTGGGAGACCACGTGACAATATATATATATATAATCCATGGAAAATAGTTTTTGACTATGGGTTTCATGGAGGGTCGCAGACTATTTTCCATGGATTGAATATATATATATATATATATATATATATATATATATATATATATATATAATATGTATTTATGATATGTATTTATGATATGTATATATATATATATATACACACACACACACATATATATATATATATATATATATATATATATATATATATATATATATAAAGTAAACTCAGTATATATTTGAATAAATGTATTTAGCATTTTTTAATACAGGTAAATAATATTGACAGGGTAATTTTAAAAATCAATGACAAGCCAAAAGCCTGTGAACAGCTCTAGATTAGAAAGTAATGGTTTTTCAATTCATTGCATAAACGAGAGTAGGATATCGCTTGCAATTTAAGAAGCATCAACAATATCAGTATAAAAAAAATCAAGATTTGCAGAACAATTTTTTATAATTTCTCGAATTAATCTTTGGCAATATGCTAAATGTTAGGTTTGAGTCAAATGTAAATGATGATGCACGTGAAGTTGCAAATTTGAATCCTTTTCAGATATTTCAGGATAAGTGGCATTTTAATATAACATATTCCCATATAATGAAAACGAGTTCGTTGGAAGCGTTGAATCCTTTCATTGTCAGCTGTTGATAATTGTTCCGACTATGTAAGATGGATTGCTTATAAAGCTATTTCAAAGCATTCTGGAACTATGGGATGTAAAGCTTCAGGATATATTGTAGCCAGAGGGAAGTATAAAACGCCGATAAAAGTATTAGGATTCCCATCTTCAATAAACAATCTGAACTAGTTGATGAACAACTTGATAGAGTTGACAAATAAACAGCGAAAACAAAACACTTCACTTAGTAAATCAAATGAAGAAACTAAACTTCCTGCCATCATTCTTGAATATCAAATTGTGAAGCCAGTAAGATATGCTCAATTGCAGATGGCAACGAGCCAGATGATACATGAGATAAATCTGAGCGATGATAAAGTAGCCACTATATAACGACGACACCTTTTGAGGAGTTTGATGAAATTGAGTTTGTATGAATTTACGACTGGTTTCAATGATAAATGTTAGGCGACCGTAGTGTAATGGTTATTGTCGTAGGAAATGGACACGGCGAAACGAGTTCAAATCCGGGACGAGGCTGATTGCATTTCTCATAGCACTAATACCCTTGGAAAAGGTATGAATCCAATTATTCTCTCTCCAGCTATGGGTAAATAGTAGGGCAGACTAGATTCTTCAGGCAGCTAGTCAAGGAGAAGGAAAACTCTGAATTCAAACCTGTTAAACTCCGCTTAAAAAATTGACCTTGTGTCATATCCTACCCGAGCGGAGGGGTTGGTAACTATGGATAAATGTTAATTTAGGAAGACAAATATCTATGTAGCATTCTGGAAGATATAAATTTTTACCTTTTGCAATGATATAGTAGAAATGACAGAATTGTTTAACTAAACATAGTTATATACCAGAGCCTATAGATAATATTTAAACTAAAGGAAGTGTGTGGATATATTCATCAGTTGCTAACTGTTGTAAGTGCGCTACTGGTGTCAACAGCAAAATATGAATAAGATTCAGTGGAATGCATTTATGTAACTTATCACTATTGGTCAAGCTTTAAACTTATCATATTTCAAATCTTCCATTTATTAAGTCGGTGAAACCTCCAAAGTAAAAATTCAATCCTATTTGTGTCAGAAAATGTAGCAATAAAGAGAGAACAACAGAAAAAATGACTCTCTCTCTCTCTCTTTCTCTCTCTCTCTATATATATATATATAAAGAGAGAGAGAGAAAGAGAGAAAAAAATGACTCTCTCTCACTCTCTCTCTCTATATATATATAGAGAGAGAGAAAGAGAAAGAGAGAGAGAGAATAGCAGAAAAATGACTCTCTCTCTTTCTCTCTCTCTTTCTCTCTCTCTTTCTCTCTCTCTATATATATATAGAGAGAGAGAAAGAGAGAGATAGAAAGAGAATAACAGAAAAATGACTCTCTCTCTCTCTCTTTCTCTCTCTCAATATATATATATAGAGAGAGAGAAAGAGAGAGAGTCATTTTTCTGTCGTTCTCTCTCTTTCTTTCTCTCTCTCTCTCTCTCTACATACATACACACACATATATATATATATATAGAGAGAGAGAGAGAGAGTCATTTTTCTGTTATTCTCTCTCTCTCTCTCTCTCTCTCTCTCTCTCTCTCTCTCTCTCTCTCTCTCTCTCTAGATCAGGTTACAAGTCTAGTAGAACTCTAAATTTAAAACCTGATAAATGTTCGTTGGAGTCTGTTGATAATGGTGCATCCTTCTTCTGCAATTAGCTTATCCAGAAAGTTTTTGGTTCTATAAACAAATAAAGTGTGTGAACTGTTGGGTCTCATATTTTGGAGGCGCCCGTAGTGGAATGGTTAACATCATTGGAAATAGATACGGTGACCCAAGTTCAAATCCTGGATAAAGCTGTTTGCATTCCCCAGAGCATTAATACCTTTGGGAAAGGTATTCATCCAACTATTCTCTCTCCAACTATGATTATACAGTAGGGCAGACCGGGCTCTTTAATTTTGGTATGGCAACTGACCTGGGAAAAAGAGAACTACAAATTCAAACGTGTTAAACTTCGTTTGAAAATTGACTTTGCATCATATCCTAGCTCTTGTGGCTGGGTTATATATATATATATATATATATATATATATATATTTAATAACCTTATAAATTATATAAACATGTTTTTCTTGAGGATTAAATTCATCAGAATCAATCAGATGACGCTATACCACCAGCGAAACACGTCAATTTGATTTTTAAGACGGCTCCTTTTAATTTTTTGCGCCAGAAAAAGTATTCCTTTAATGAAAATACTTTAATTCACAGATTTGGTTTAGCTTTAAATAGTCACAGGTTTAAGTGTGAATACACATATATAGTCATCCACAGACAGACTGTTTCGTTCTATCAGAACTCTTCAGTGTGGCTAGACAGGCTAGATTCCTGAAGCTGGGATCGAAACTAATCCAAGATTCTACCACTCAGCCACGAGGAAACCAGCGCAAGTGAAGGAAATTTAAACGCTTATGTATCACATTTGTTTTGTTTACATATATCCGCTTAACGGCTACCGAGAGCTCAATTCATTTGAAGAGCCTTGCTTTACGCTAATGGCAACCATTACTTCCTTCGCTAGAGAGCTCAACCCCACAGAGGTAGGGGAGCATATATATATATATATATATATATACACTTGGACATGGAGTGAGATTAAATAGCGTTTATTTTACAACATAGTAATCCTTGCCGTTCACACTCTTATTTTTTGTGTTGTAGAGTTTATATCCCATTGGTAAAAAACCATCAACAGTTAATGTAAGTCATTTTATGAACTCTTCACCTCACCTTCGTAAAAAAATGTAAACTCTATAAATTGATAAACTAAAAGAATATTAATTTCCCGAAAATATGTAAAAGTTCATCCTTATATTTATTAAGAAAGAAAGAATTATGAATCCTTGGTATAGACCGATATTGTATGATCATTATAGATATTTGTATGATCGTTATAGCCAGGGTAAGTTATATGTGATATATTATATGATCTCAAATCGGTCCAGCGATCAGCCATGTTTTAAATAATTACCCACGAGAATTTGTAACATTCAGGAAATTCCAGTTGCACAGATTTACTTCCCTCGTCCCTCATGAACCATTCCGTGATCTGCGGACATAAATCCTAGAAACATGTTTATCCTGTACCTATTGTAATATAGTCGGTCAAAAGTCATTTAATTAGCTGATATTAGTTTAACAGAAGTCAGGATCTACGGAGAATCTAATGAGAATCTAAATCACTAAGATGGCTTTTTATTTCAACTTCTTAACAATCATATATGAAGTTCTTACACAACAAACAAACAAAAAAAAAAAAAAGAAAAGAAAAGAAATTATACAAAACGTAACAGATTTGTTACTAAGTTAAATGAGGAATAACTGAAAATTATAAACTAATAATATCACCAAAGAGGAAATATTTCCCAAACAATTCTTATTATAAATAGTTGATTTATTTCTAAAGCAAAGATAACAATATTCTAGTTGTTCTAGTGCAAAATTATAAAATTAAAAGTTATATTTTTGAATATTATTAATTACCAAACTCTATAGCCCCGTGACTCTGTTACCAAAAGTACGAATAGGTAGGAATCTTAAAATAAGAGTGACAATATATATATATATATATATATATATATATATATATATATATATATATATATATATTCGTGGATCAGATAAAAAGTTCATAGGCTGACCACGACACCCTCATGGAATGTGATTAAATGGGGTTTATCTTTCAACATAGTAATCCTTGCCGTCCACAAACGGATGTTTTTTTAGTGTTGTAGTGCTTAGTTACCAATGATAAAAAATCATCAACAGTTGATGTAACGTAGTTATATGAACTTTTCAGCCCAACATCCTCCACATGTATATATATATATATATATAATCATAAACTCATGCTGACAGCGCGGATTTTCCTGACTCTCTCCCCATCCGAACGTCACTTATGAGCTCGTTCTTGCTTCTCAAACAGTGTCCTGCATGTCTTGTTCGTCTTGGATGGTTTTGAGATGGATGGTACAACTGTTGTTTCGTGGGGTGTTGCTTCAAGGATTTGTTCAAGGTAGCTCCCTTTCTAGCTTATTCTCCATGCGTATTGTTAGCGTACATTTATTACAAAGTTCATATAAGTTTATTATGAATACAGAGCTTCAGTACTGTCAAAACAATACGTTATAATTAAAAGACGACCTTGGAATCACTAAAAACTACAGGGGTATTAATGTTATAGCTGGGAAGGTGTATAATATTTATTAGTCGTTTAAAAGGCTTATTGAGTTATTTTTCTCCACATTTTTGTTTTCAAGTTTTTGTCATTCTGCTGTCTGTCGTGTTGTCAGTATCGTTTCTGATGGCTGTAATCAGTCCTCGTTCGTGTTTTCCTATGTAATCTTTGAGCCGTTGTATCGATGCGTCAACGCTGTCTTCGATGCTGGCAAGTCCTCTTCCTCCCTCTTTTTTTTTTTATACAGATCGTCTGTCAACGTAGTCTCTGGGATGTAGTGCCTTGTGCATGGTCATTAGTTTTCTTGTTCTTTGGTCCATTTGTTTAAGCTCATTTCTGGTCTACTTAAGAAAGGGTCCGGAATATTTAACTAGGAGTACAGCCCAAGTATTTATTCCTTTTATAAGGTTTCTGCTGGAGAGTTTTGTCTCGAGTAGTTTTCTAGTTCTGAGATATTCTTGTTTATTTTGTCTTTCATTTCATATTGTTTGATGGTGTCAGTCTCCAAGATGCCCAAGTATTTGTAGGTTTCGTTTTCTCCGAGCGTTCTAATCTTCCATTCAGTCTGTTATATATCGTTTGCCACTTTTCGTTATAAGCATGGTACATTTTTCTAAGTCAAATCCCATTCCTATGTCCTGACTGTATATTCTGACAGCGGGAATTAGAGTTTCCAGTTCTTTTTCATTTTTTGCAAATAGTTTGATGTCATCTATGTACATTAGGTGATTGATCTTTTCTTGCGATCTACTAAGTTTATATCCGGCTGTGCCTTTTCTGAGTATATGGTTAATTAGCATCATGGCAATTATGAATAGTAAGGGTGTTTGGCATCTCCTTGAAAAATCCCTCTTTGGATCTTTGCTTCTGTTAAGCTTCTTCCCCCCGCTGTCAATTCCACCCTCCGGGTGTCCATGGTTTTCTCGATAAAGTTTATGACTTCATCTGATATTTTGTACATATAGAGGCAGTTTATTATCCAGCTTTGCGGAATCATATCATATTCATTTTGTATTCAATCTTGACCATAGATAGAATTTTCTGTCTGGTCTTGCTCTCGTTTAGGATGTGTTGATCTATGTAAAGTAACTCTGCTGTGCCTCAGGATCTTTGCGGCATCCTTTTTGTTCCTCAGGGAATAATCCGCTGCATGTAAGCGAGTAGTAGATTTCTTTCCCTTATTTGTGCTGTTTATATTTTCCACATCATTGTAAGTCAGGTTATGAGTCTATATTTGTTTGGGGTGGTTCCTTTGCTTCGGTCCTTTTGGATCAATGTGGAATTTCCTTTGGTCATCCAGTCAGGTACTTGTGCTCCTTGTAAGCATCTGTTCATTTCTAATGCTAGTCTGTCATGAATGGAGGTGAATTTCTTGAACCAGAATCCAATAATTCCATCATAGCCTGGCTTTTTCCAATTTGATATTTTTTAGTGTCTTTTTGAGTAGATCGATGTGTATTTCCACTTTTGAGCCTTCTTTGAGTCCTTATAGTTCTCTTGTCATATTGGTTATCCTTCAGTCTTTCTGTTAGGTTTTTTGGTTGCCATATTTTAGTCCAAAATTGTTCGGTTTCTTTGGCATTTGGTTGTGGGTATGTTGTTGTGTCATGTCCTCCCAGTTCTTGGTGGAATTTTCTTTCGGTGTTTTAGAATGTCCTATTTTGTCTGTATTGTTTTACCCTTTGTCGATATCTCTTTAATCTTCCTTCTTTCGTCAGTAATTTTTGGTTTATTTCCTCAAGTTGTACTGTTTTTTTTCTCGTGTTTCGTATTCCTTTTCGTTCCCACATATTCCAGAACCTTTCTTTTGTTTTATCATTTTGGCCGGTTTTCGTTGATTTTTTATCTGCGTTTCCAATCGAATTTCCCATCCCGATTTTGCCTGTTTCTTCGTGCTTTTTGAGGGGATCCCAATTTTCTCAAGAATTAATTTCGCTCCTGCATAGATTAGTTCATTTAAATCGGTTATATCATTCGTTGATCTGTAAGATAGTACTTGATTTATTCTATTCGTTTCGATCTTAAGTATTCTCCATTCTATGTTTCTTAATGATGGTAAACTAGTCTTTTCACTATTCATAATTCTCTTTACATTTTCTAGATTTGTCTTTTGTTATAATGATAGTGTTTTTTTTAGGGTTACTTGGTTGTGAGGTGTTTGGTTGTGTGGCATTTTCATTTTCAGTCGTTGTCAGTTCATTTCTGTCTGGTTGTTTTTATTTGGCGCCACTTGATGTGTCTGGTATTCTATTATCTTGTTCATGTGTTTTCTAGAGTATTTCTAGTATTTCAAGGCCAGAAAACGATCCCTTCTTTATTATTGTTCTTACTTGATCGTCAAGCCTTTGGCTTGTCTGAAAACTAGCACATTCTTGTCAGATCTCTAACATTCTTTTCCAATATCCTCTTTGTAAAGGGCTGCTCCTAAAATAGCAGTGTAGTGCAAGTTGACCGTCTTCTCTAGTTCATGTTTGGCGTTTAGGTCTCTGATCGTTATGGTTCCTTACTTCGTTTATTATTATTATTATTATTATTATTATTATTATTATTATTATTATTATTATTATCTCCATAGGAGTTTTCACATCAGTGTCAGCTGATGGTCATTCACTGGAGTTTGAGTGAGAGTAAGTCTCCTCAAGTCTCCAGGACTCTTCTCAGTATTCTGGCTGTTCTCAATTATGTTGTTATTTAGATGGTCTCCACTCGTCCACCAACTTCCAACTCCTCTAGTCCCTTTAGTAATCCTTTAGTTACTGTGTCCAAAGCACCAATCACAATTGGTATAATCGTCACCTTCATGTTCCATAGTTTTTTTTTCAATTCTCTGGTAAGGTCGAAGTACTTAACCTTCTTTTCACATTCTTTCAGTTTTATTCCGTGGTCAGCCGGAACAGCAAAGTCGACAATTTGGCAAATTCTCTTTTTTTTGTTGATTATTATAAGGTCAGGTCTTCTGGTCGAAATTAGGTGATCCGTTTGTACGTCAAAGTCCCAGTGGAGTTTATGTGTGTCATTTTCTTGGACAAGTGCTGGGTTGTGCATATACCATTTGTTGGTACAGTCAAATTTCAATTTCTTGCAAATCTCGCAGCGGATCACCTTGCCAACCCAGTCGTGTCTAATCTTATATCCCTTCTGTGCCAATTTGATGCATTCGCTTATTATGTGATTGATGGTTTCATCTCTGTCACCGCATAACCGACATTTGCTATTTTGTTGTGTCTTATCCATTTTCGTTTTGATTTTGGTTGGTTTTTATGGCGTTATTTTGTGCTGCAATTAGGAGAGGTTCTATTTCTCTCTTAAGGTTTCCTTTTCTTAGCCATGTCCAGGTTTTCTGGTGTGAAATTTTGTTTATTAGTCGTTGAAAACGCCCCTATAATTGTTTTTCTTTCTATTTTTGTTTCCTAGTTGTTATCTTTCTGTTGTTCATTGTGTTGTCAGTATCGTTTCTAATGGCTGTAAATACTCCTTCTTCGTGTTTTCCTATGTAGTCTTTGAATCGTTGTATCGATGCCTCAACGCTGTCTTCGATGCTGGCAAGTCCTCTTCTCCCCTCTTTTCTTGATACATATCGTCTGTCAACGTAGTCTCTGCATGGTCATTAGTTTTCTTGTTCTTTGGTCCATTTGTTTAAGTTAATCTCTGGTCCACTTAAGAAAGGGTCCGGGATATCTAACGAGGGGTACAGCCCAAGTATTTATTTCTTTTATAAGGTTTCTGCTGGAGAGTTTTGTCTCGAGTAGTTTTCTAGTTCTCCTGTGATATTCCTTTTTTTATTTTGTCTTTCATTTCCACTTGTTTGATGGTGTCAGCCTCAAAGATGCCCAAGTATTTGTATGTTTTGTTTTCTCCGAACGTTCTAATTTTCTCTTGATATGGTAATTCCATTCTGTCTGTCATATGTCGTTTGCCATTTTTTGTTACAAGCATGGCCCTTCTTTTTCATTTTTTTGCAAATAGTTTGATGTCATCCATGTACATTAGGTGATTGACCTTTTCTTGAGATCTATTATGTTTGTATCGGCTATGCATTTACTGAGTAAGTAGTTAAGTGGCATCATGGCAATTATGAATAGTAAGGGTGTTTGGCATCTCCTTGAAAAATCCCTCTTTGGATCTTTGTTTCAGCTAAGCTTATTCCTCACGCTGTCAATTCCCCTCTCCAATCTTTCCTGCTTTTCTCGATTAGGTTTATGACTTCATCTGATATTTTGTACATATAGAGGCAGTTTATTATCCAGCTTTGTGAAACCATATCATATTATTATTATTATTATAATTATTATTATTACCATTATTATTATTATTATTATTATTTACTCCTTGAGAGTTTTTCACATCTGCTAACGCTGATGGACTTTCCCTATAATTTGACAATTATTATTTTTTTTTTACATCATATTTAAGTACATCTAATAAAATTTACATTTTTAATTTTTGTGTATCAGATCTTTTCTCTACAAATATAGAAACTCAGATATAAATGACCCATAACATTCATGGGTAGTTTAATACTGACATTCGATACAAATAATTTATACACAATTATATGGTTTCAAATGCGGCTGACATTAAAAAGTTTGTGGAAAAAAGTAAAATTCAAAATTCCATTTTTATTCTTTCTTCAACATATGAGTACAAGAAATGAATAATGACACTATCAACATATGGGTGGTGGTGTAGAGTTATAAAATATATGTTAAAAAAACATCAATTGAACAAACCGGTACAAAGCTTGAAAAGAAGAAGAAATCGTAAAGAAGAAATAAATCCTTCTATTTTACGAATTACTGTAATGATTAAGGTAGTAATAATCTGATACATCTATTTTAACATTTAAGACGAGGTCAACCTACCAAACAGATTAAAATAAAAAAAAAGGTGTATGTGGACTTATACTGAGTTAAGAATTTGAAATTCGGGATTTTTATAACCCGCTGATGGTAATCCTCTTTAGGAGAATACCAGGTCATATCTCTGACGGAATCACCGCCATTAATCAACCACTCGGTCTGTTATAGGCTCATTATACTTCCCATGATGAAAAATAACAAATATAAATACTATGAAACGTAGTACTTCAATGACAAATTTGAATGTCATGATTGGCATATGCTCTCCTAACTAATATGGGGCACCCGACAGGCATCTTTTGAATGCTGGTTGTTATGATTTCAGGTACACAAACAAAGCAAAAAATACGATCCATCTGAGAGACGCAAAATACTGGAGTAGAGAAGACAACAAAGAAGTTATCAGTAGCAATTGTAGAAGTATATTTGATACATACTTTTTAGTTATAAAATACTTCTATTTTAGAAGTAACCCAAGGCTAAAATAAAAGTATGATGGAAATTTGGGTAGAATGTGATCATTTCAATACAAGTCAAAGACTTGCAGACGAATCAAGGATGATTTTAACGAAATGCTTGTTTTCTAACCTTAAAGAATGGAAAGATATCGACAGATAAGTCATGAAGAATATTACCAACGAGAGCTGAAATCCGATAGAGATTAAACATTAAATACAGATAACCAAACCTTAACAGAACCCAGCATCATAAACTAATGTTAGCACAATATAACTGACAATTTAGTATTCATAACGATACACCTTGATCGAAAAAGGGATTTGCCTATCTAAAAGGAATCAAGATAGAAAAAAGTCAGCCGTAAAGGTAATTAAGTTACAGAAAATATACCAACTAACAATATCACAGGACTAAATGACTTAATTTATGTAGGAGATAAACCAGGCAGTGATAAAATTACAATCCCCCAAAGAACCCAAACAGAAATACGAAAGATAAATGAGAAATGAGGTTAGAAGGACAAATAAAAAAACAGCAAGAACAAGTGAAATCACTTAGGAAGAAAAATACACACGGACACAATGGAATGAAATGACCGAAAAAAGATAACAGCAGAGAAGACTAACAATACAACTGGAAGAAATAAACAAAAGTATAGGCAAAAGAACAGAGAATCAAAAGATACTGGAACAGAGTCCTACAATATAAAGAAAATAGAAACTTTCAAAATAGTGACCAAAAATTCTACCAGAAATCGATAAAGTTTAAAATCAAATGAACAAACTGATGTAAAGGAAATAAACATTTTTGGAAAAAGATCTGGAGATAGAAAGAACATTAGGCCGAATTGATAGATAATATAAATAAAGAGTTGCAAGGAGTTGAAGAATGCTCCGAGACAGATATACATTTGGACTTATTGAGAACAACATTAAAGAAAGTATCATATGGGAAAGTGCTGCAACATGGATTTTGGTTTAAAAAATTCACGTCCACTAATGACAGATTGTCTCAACAACTGAGTAGATGCCAACGAGAAACAAGAATATTCGAATGTATGATGAAGTAAAAAACTATCCGGATATAGAAAGGCCATAAAAAGAACTATCTCCAGCAAATATGGACCAATAACATGTATGCCTATAATGTGGAAAATCCAAACTAAACAGATAAGAGAAGAAATGAATTACTCGCTTGAATGACACAGACTTTTCAGAAGAAAAAAAGTGCTTTAAAGCAACATAATTAGTATACTTACAATATACTGATCAATATATACAAGGCGGAAAAATGTTGCCGTTGCATGGAGGGATTACAGCAAATACATTAATGATATGGTCCTGCAAAGTTGCATAGTAGAATGGTTAAAATGTGTAAAACATCCAACAAAATCATAAACTTCATTAGGAAAGCATGAAAAACGTACAATTAAAATTAGCAGCCAGAGGACAAACTCTAGCTGGGGCTAGAAAGTGTTTTACTTTCTCCTTTGCTATTTGTTTTAACAATAATACCACTCAACTATAAACTTAGAAAGTGTGTAAGAGGCGACAAATTTACAAAATCACAGAAAAAGATAAACTACCTTTCCTGAAATATTTTGATATTATCCATATGGATGATATCAAGATATTTGACAAAAATAAAAAAAAGAACTAAAAACCCTGATACAAAAAAGAATACAGTGCCAGGATATCGGAATAGAATTCGGCATTGAAAAATAAGCCATACTGATAATGAAAAGTGGGAAAAGAGAAAAATTAGAAGAAATACAACTATCAAATAAGGAACGCGTCAAAATATTTGAAGAAAAAAATTACAAGGTCTGAAATCAAACCAAAATAAAAAATGAGAAGAAGAAAAGAGGACTTCAGACGAACGAGATGTGGTTTTATGATTACGTATTGCTCTGCGGGCCACTTATAGGTTGGTCTATCTCCGATGAGCCAGTTCGTTTGGACTTTCCGTTGATAGATCTGCAGGAAAGTCGATGAAGAGTTATGAAAGAGCTGGCTCGCACTCGTCTCAGTTCCTGGCTGAGTTTGTAGAGGATCAAATCCTCGAGAGCTGTTAACAACTTCAATAACTCAGAAACACTTGTTAACAGGTGTAAATAAAACAAAATCTTTATTGATGATGCAATGATTAAAATCATCTATACATAACAAAGGTTTTCTATTTCAAGGTTGGAATCTCTCGAACTGAAGGGTTCTTTAACTGAAGGTACCAAGTTGACAGGTGATAATGTATATGGCTAATTAGCCTCAAGTTTATCCTCTATCTTGATAGTTTCGTAGGAAATTCTGGTTGAATGGTCAAGTTCAGGACTTTGGGTAACGAAGCCGGCGGCAAGGATATTGGTCATCTTGCGATGAAACTATCATTTGATCTGCTTCTTTCCCTTTCAGTGTCTTCTTTTATCCTATTTACCAACTCCTCCGCTCGGGCAGGATATGACACAAGGTCAATTTTTAAGCGAAGTTTAACAGGTCTGAATTCAGACTTTTCCTTCTCCTAGACTAGTTGCCTAACTAAGGCTGAAGAAATCAGTCTGTCCTACTATTTACCCATAGCTGGAGGGAGGATAATTGGATTCATACCTTTCTCAAGGGTATTAGTGCTATGAGAAATGCAATCAGCCTCGTCCCGGATTTGAACTCGTGTCGCCGTGTCCATTTCCTACGACGATAACCATTACACCACGGGCACCTCCACTACACCACGGGCACCACGGTGTCTTCTTTTATGGGGGCTCAAATTCCCGACTAGACGACTCCGATTCGTCAGAAAATAAAAGCCTACGACCAATGGCCTCGTATTGTAAGCATCGGAGAGGGGAAGAAAAAGTCCCCGGAGCCCACATTTGATTGGTCAGGCAATTAAAATTATGGCCTTGTATTGTAGATATCGGGGAGAGGGTAGAATCTCCACCCTCTTTTCATTGATTGATGAACCAATCAATGATATTCTGTTAATGTATCATGGCCTTGTGTCACAACTTTAGCTGAAATCCGTCAAGTTTCAATCATTGTAATCCTGGCTCAACCCTGACCTTTCAAACAAATTATTTCCGTGCATTCAAAATCAAAATTAAAACAATGACCTTTTCAAAGTTGTTAAGTTTTGATAATTCAAACGAAACGACCCAGAACTTGTATCGAGGATAATTTCAACTATTTAGTAATTCTTATGACGATTCCGTTTTTTTTTTACACTACCTTATCGAAAGTAATGTTATTTCCTTTAATAAATCATCTCAATAATTAATCTTAGTATTTACTTTAATACCGTCCGTCAACTTTTGACACTAATTATTGAGTTATAGGGAAGACTTCTCGAAACCAAGCTCTGCAGCAGAAACTACATCAACAGAATGAACACCTCTGTTGATACCCTTGTAAGACACTCTGAAGCATTCTGAAATTGTTCAAGAGAGAGACTTAGATAAATGGAACAAAGAAAAATAGATTAATGCCAATACACGAAGCGTTACATCCAAGCAATAACGTAAACTGACTATGTATTAAGTAAAAAAGGGAGTGAGTCCTTGTGACGTAATTGCTTAAGTGCTGAACTGCGACAACAAAGTAAGCGAGTTCGAACTCCAGTCACGTTATTACGTTTACTTTCCGGCTAATACCCTTGGGAAAGGTGTCAAGTCCTTATTTCCTTTCCTATGGGCTAGATAATAGTATTACCATTCTACTACAAGGATGAATTTGAAATAAAATAGCCCTCGAAGGTGAATATGCCATAAAACAAAAAAGCGCCCTCCTAGTAAGTAAATAAATAAATAAAAACAACGAGAAAAAAAGAAGAAAGAATAGGTATCATCACCATTGAGGATTGCGTAGATGCAATAATTCTTGGACATCTAACACACACACACACACACACACACACACACACACACACACACACACACACACACACACACACACACACACACACACACACACACAGATTAACTGCAGCAGCCAATAACAGCAATCTCAACTTGAGGACAAACGACAAAATATGATAAGCAAAAAATGTGAAAGAAAAACAACTAAATGGATACTTCAAGTGACAAACTGCCGTGATTAAACATGAGAAGACGTGGACATGGGTAAGAAATGCTTGCCGCAAGAGAGAAACTGAAATCACACAAAATATGCCATGAGGACCAATTATATCAAAGCGAAAATTAATAATTCGTAAAAAAAATAGCACGTGTTATTTATAGATATGAAACGATTAATGACATAATTTGTGAATGTAGCAAGTTAGCACAAAAAGAGTGCAAAGTTAGTAACGACAAAGTGGGAAAGATGATCCATTAGGAACTGTGCAAAAGATGAAAATTTGTTCATACTACTAAATGGTTTATACACAAACCAAAATATGTCCTGAAGAATGAAACACAAAAAACTCTATGGGATTTTGAGATACAACTGGTGGTGTTTAACTAGAAAAAAGAACAATGCCATCTTGGATATTTTGCCGTCCTGGTAGACTTTAGAGTGAAAATGAATGAAAGCAAAAAGATTGAAATATACTTAAATCTTGTTAGAGAACGAAAAACCTCTGGGGCATGAGGATGACGGTCATACTAATTGTATTTTGTGAGCTTGGAATGGTCCTTAAAGGATTGGAAAAAAGACTTGATTAATTAGAAAATCGAAACTATAGAGACCACAGCAATGTTAAAATCGGTTAGAATACTGAGAAAAGTCCTAGAGACTTGAGGAGACCTTCTGTCACTTATATTTCAGTAAAACAACACCAGCTAAACCTGGTATTCTAAATTTGCAAGGAGTAATATTATAATAATAATCTTGCCAGAGTTGAAAATACCGTGGAACATGAGGGAGACGATGACGTCACTTGCTGGTGGTGCGCTTAGAACAGTCCACAAAGGCTTAAAAAGACTAAAGAAATTAGAAATCAGTGGTAGAATCGAGAACATACAGGCCACAGTATTGTTGAGCTTACCTACAATACTGAGAAGAGTCTTGGGAAATTTAGGAAACATGTCACTCACATTCAAGTAAAAGACAACCAGGTAACGCTGCTGGGGTGTAGGCTATGCGGTGACAGAGACGAAACTATCAATCACATAATAAGCGAATGCAGCAAATTAGCACAGGAGTGTAAGGCGAGGCACGACTGGGTCGGCAAGGCGATCCACTGGGAAATGTGCCGGAAATTTCAATTCGACCATACAAACAAATGGTATATGCACAACCCAGCACCTGTCCTAGAAAATGACTCGCATAAACTCCTATGGGACTTTAATATACAAACGGATCACCTAATCCCGGCCAGAAGACCAGACCTCATAATAATCAACAAAAAAAAAAAAAAAAAAAAAAGGGAGAATCAGCAAAATTGTCGACTTAGCTGTCCCGGCGGACCACAGAATAAATCTGAAGGAAAGTGAAAAGAAAGATAAGCACCTCGACCTTGCTAGAGAATTGAAAAAGCTGTGGAACATGAAAGTAACGATTGCTCCAATTGTGACTGAAGCCTTAGGCACAATAACTAAAGGATTATTAAAAGGCATGGAAGACTTGGAAGTTGGCGGACGGGTAGAGACTATCCAAACGACAGCATTGCTAAGAATGGCCAGAATCTTGAGACGAGTCCTGGAGACTTGAGAAGACATGCTGTCACTCAAACTCCAGTGAGAAACCATCAGCTAACACTGATGTGAAAAACTCTAAAGGAGTAAATAATAATAATAATAATAATAATAATAATAATAATGATAATAATAGCATGAAATCACCAATACCCAAATTCATTAATCAACACACAAAATACGGAAAAGCAAGAACCCTCAAACGGAATTGTACCGAAAACGTAATAATCAAAATACCACACACCCAATCAACACTGAACAAAGACAATCACAAGAAGAAAAAATAAATACCGAGATTATAAAGAGAGAATTATGTCTGAAAATAAGACTACATTACCACCGTTAAAAAGCCAGACTAGAAAAGAGTTAAGGTAGAAATTGAAAAAAATTAACGAATTATTAAGACTTATCTCAACGAACAACATCACGGAATTAAACGGACTAATCTATGCCGGAGTGAAATTAGTAAATGAGAAAATTGGTGTTCCCCTAATGAATACGAACAGAAACTGAATACTTGGATGAGAAATTAGACTGGAAACACAGATAAGAAATTTACTATAAGCAAAAATGATGAGACAGAAGAAAAAAGCTGGAATATGTTGGGACGAAAAAAGGAAAAAAGCAATACAAGTAAAACAAACAATACAATTTCAGGAAATAAATCAGAGGGCACAGACGAAAGAAGGAAGACTAAAATGATATTAAGACAGAATAAAACAATACAGACAAAACAGGACATTCCAAAATAACGGAAAAAATTCTATCAGCAAGTAGGGAGAGAATGCACCAAGGCATACTAACAACCGGATGACAAGGCAACAAAACAATTTCGGAGCAAAATAATAGAACGAAGAGAACATAAATGAAAAGCCGGATGTATAAATAATATGGAAAAAGAGTTAGAAGGACTCAAGAAGGTCAAAAGGTGAAAACACACCTCACTTCACTACGAGCAACACCCATAAAAGTACGAAATTGGAAAACGCCTGGATACGATGGGATACATGGATACTGGTTAAAAAATTCAATTCCATCAACAACAGACTTGCTATTGAAAAAACAGACACTTACAAGAAACAGACATATCTGAATGGGTGAATAAAGGAAAGACAACCGTTCCAAAAAGACCCCCGCCAAAAAAAAAAAAAAAAAAAAAAAAAAAAAAAATGTCGCAAACAACTACAGACTCATAACGTGCATATTTATCGTGTGGAAAATACTAACGGCACAAATCAGGGAAAAGATTTACTGTTCACTAATAAGCTGCGGACTGTTCGCGGAAGAACAGAAAGGATGCCACCAAGAAACAAGAGGAACAGGTAATCTCCGGTGCATTTTTCAACACATCCGCCATGATAGTAAAGGAAGACGCAAAAATTTAACAATGGCGTGGATCGATTATAAAAAGGCACACGTTATATTCCCTCGTAGCTGTCTCAAAATACATAAGATATTCGGCGAAGTTTATCGAGAATACCATGACAAACTGGAGAGTGGCAGGATGAGGAAAAAGCTTAGCTGCGGGGAAAATCCAATGTGGTATCTTCCAGGGAGATTCGATTTCACCATTATTATTTGTAATAGCGATGATGCCACTCAATCATATACTTAGCAAATGCACAGGCGGATACAAACTTACGAAATCGTAAGAAAAAAAGCATAACCATCTAATATACATAGAAGACATCAAACTGTTTGCTAAAAATGAAAAAGAATTGGAAACCCTAATACAGGCCGAAAAGATATACAATGACGATATAGGAATGGAATTTGGCCTAGAAAAATGTATTATGCTAATAATGAAAAGCGGACAACGACAAATGACGGAAGGAAGAGAACGACCAAATCAAGAAAAAATCAGAACGCTCGGAGAAAAGGAAACATACAAATACTTGGGAATATTTGAAGGAGACACCATAAAACATGCAGAGATGAAAGAAAAAAGTTTTAAAAAACAATGCTTCAGGAAAACAAGAAAACTGTTCGAAACCAAACTATATCGCAAAAGAAATCTCATCAAATGGAAAAACACGTGGGCTATAACCATTGTAAGATACTCGGGACCATTCTTTAATGTTCGAGGGAATAACTTCAACAAAAAGACCAGAGAATAAGAAAACTTATGACAAAGCATAAAGCTTACATTACAGAGATATAGACAAACTATATGTGCCAAAAAAAAAAAAAAAAAAAAAAAAAAAGGAGGAAGAGGATACGCCAGTATTGGAGATAACGTTGATAAATTGATAAGACGTATTGAAGACTTTATACAAGAGAGCTAAGAAATATTGATTACTGCGACCAGAAACAACACAAACAACACAGAGATCAACAGAGCAACAATAACAAGAAAATAAAAATGGAAAGAAATGGGAAGAAAAACAACTCTATGTACATTTCAACTGACAAACAATCGAAATCTCTCACGAAAAAGACTTGGATAAGAAAGGGAAACCTTTTGAGCGAAATTGAATTTCTTCTGGTAGCAGTACAAAACATCGCCATGAGGGCGTCAAGCAAAAATAAACACGACACAACAAAATAACAGAGGTAGATTATGTGGTGATAGAAACGAAACAATCAATCATATAATAAGCTAATCTAGCAAATTAGCGCAAAGAGAGTATAAGAGTAGACACAATTGTGTAGGGAAGGTAATCGACAGGGAATTGTGCAAAAAATTTTTAATTTAACCATACGAACAAATGATACATGCACAACCCGGAATCCGTCCTGGAGAATGATACGCACACAATTCTCTGGGGTTTTGAGATACAAATGGATCACCTAATCTTGGCCAGATGACCAAACAGAATAGTGGACTTTACTGTCCTGGCAGACTACAGAGTGAAAATAAAAGAAAGCGGAAAAGCGATAATTACCAAGACATTGCCAGAGAATAAAAAAACTATAAAACATCCAGGTGACGGTGATAACAATTGTTGTTGGTGCACTTGGGAAATCCGCTTAGGATTTGTAAAGGGACCAGAAGACCGGGAAATAAGAGGAGGAGAAAAGACTATCCAGACTACAGCATTATTAAGATCAGCAAGAATACTGAGAAGAGTCCCGAAGACTTTAGCTGACTAGATGTCACTCAAATTCTGGAGAGAAACAATCAATTAACGCTGGAGGGAAAAACTCTCAAAGGAGTAAATAATAGTAACAGAAACTAATTTTCTTCTAATAACTGCACAAAACAACACCATAAGGACTGATTTAGATGATACAAACTACAGCATTGTTGAGGACGAACATGATACTGAAAAGAATCCAAATGATCTAAGGCCACTTTTTATAACTCAGACTCCAGTGTGCTCAGTCGGCTGGGGCTATAGAAAACACCAAGTGCATCTCTGCAGAGGGGTAAGACTCCCCCAACGAGTGTCCTGGATATGACACTAAACAATCTGATGGTGAAGCATCAGTAATGCGGGAGCTTTGGGAAATGCAGAGTACTCCTTCACTGTTATTGCTACCATGTCCACTCTTGCCCGGAGTATCTATGGGTCAAAGAGAACTAAACTGTGTGCTTATGCTCAATTGAATTGTTTGAAATAGAACTGTTTTTGACATTTAACTGTGTAAATAAATGACTGATATTTAATTGAATTGTTAGTGACACATAGCAATACTTGGAACCATTTAACTTTGTTGACTAAACTGAATAGATTGAAATAGAACTATTTGTGACATTTTAAACTGTGAACTTATGCTAAACATAATTATGAACTTGTGTGAAATAGAACTGTTTTTACATTTAGCGGTGTGTAAACATAAAAACTGTACTTATGCTAAACCGAATTGTTTGAAATATGTATGTATAAAAATGGATTTGGCATCAAATAACCCACAATGGTTGATATACCGAGAAACCAAACCACCACCAGACTTCAATGAAATATTATCAGCTAAAGCTGGTATGAAAAACACGGAAGAGGTAAAATAATCTGTTGTATATATGATATAAGTATTCCAATCGAATATAAATACTTTGCTCACAGTTATATGGTTTCAAGTATTTCTATTTAATACAAGTATTTTTCTAACAAATTTATTTTACCAGCAGATGTAACCCTGACAGTTAATACAACTCCTCGTCTGAGTGAACTTAGCAGTTATGGTAACGGAGGTATACTCCTCACTCCCTAGAGTGCTTGAACTGGAACCTCTCACCTAGATGCTGTTTAAAGTTCTATCCTGTTTGGTGGATATTACTACTCTGAAGAGAATATTATACACCCCACCGATACGACTGACACACAGACTGTGTGCATGCATAAATATTCATTTATTCATCCTCATACATACAATAAAAGTATGCTATATACACACAAGTATGTCTATAGATTTAAAAATACTCTAATTCAAGTTTGATATTAACAACAATAACATGAATATTGAAATATATATATTCAATTTCATTTTATTCCAGCACATAAGTGGTTTGTGGATGAAAATTGGAAAGAAAGGTTCGTGCACTTTCCTTTGCGATCCACTAAAATTAAAGAAAATTAGACATTCATGTACTTGTTGCTGTATTGAGATAATAATGTACCGAGTCAGTGATAGATGCAATTTAACGGTGTACTTGTTGAAAGCTAATTGAAATTAGAATTAAGATTCTAGTACATTTCATTTTCGTCCACTTTTCTTTCTTCCTCAGCACTTTGTTCTTTTTCATCATCCTTCTTATCATTTCCCTGTTCTTTATTATCTCCATCTCTTTCCTTATGTTTACAACCTTCTTTTCATCATTATTTTGATCATTCTCATCCATCATCATCGTCAATAATACCACCACTACCATCAATAGCAACAACAACGATTTCTTCTGGTTCGTTTTTATAAAGAATCCCCAGAAATCTCCCAGATTATTTGGAACATTGATTCCGTCATGATTCATGCAATAATAGACATCCCTTCCCCTCAACAATACTTTTTGTGCCTGCATCATGATCATGAAATAAATACGTGTTACTTGTTCAAGCACAGGCAACTCCTCCCACGACCCCTCCACCACCCTAAGATTATGAATGCAGGTTTTTAGAATAGGCTGCTCTGTGCTTTGAACGAATAGCATATCTTTATACCCTCAATATTCTTCATTGGACTTTGTCAAAGGAAACTAACCTTACTGAATACAAGTTTAAGAATATTACTATTTTCAGAATAATGTCTGTGATAGAGGTAACATCTGAGCTTGTTCATAGAGCTTTTGCTTAGAAAGAGATTATTTATACATTAAATTTGTTCATTATCTTCATTATCATGCTACAATACGTATCTGTATAAGATTTGTAAATAAGCATATAAATTTATGAAAGTTTTAGCATGCTAGCCCTCAAGGCTATGATTTTTGAGCATATTCAGAAGTAAATGAACCATAACATCTTATGATAATGAAACTAAAGTGGGTAAATTCAAGCTGAAAGCCAAGGGTGCCATAAAGTTTGATAGTCATTTGAATATGACCTGCTGGGTAGATTCATATTTGTAGCGCATAAACGTAGCCGACATTCTGAGGTTGGTTTTCTATTGGAAATAAAAGTACACAATCGTTATTGATCGTTATATTAGGTGAAAGTTCATTTGGAAAAGTATCGTGTTCTTATTCTATTACAGGATACCGCATGAAAAACATACTACGAAGAAATACGTACAGGAAATAGCAATAATTAAGGATTAGGCAATATATATATACATATCTGTATAGTCATCCTTAGAGAGATCTGTTTCGTTCTATCAGAAATTATCAGTGTAGCTAGACATACTAGCTTCCCGTAGCCGGGATCGAAAACCGGGTGACTCAAACGCCAATCCAAGCTTCTAACCCTTCAGCCACGAGGAACCAGTATGAGCGAAATACCTTTTAAACGGTTATGAATCACAATTACTATTGTTTACATACATCCGTTTAACGGCTACCGAGACCTCAATTCATATATGAAGAGACTAGCAATAAATGCTAATGGCAACACGATTACTTCATTCGCCAGAGAACTCAACCCTACGGGGGTAGGGGAGTATATATATATATATATATATATATATATATATAAAGATGGCGACCGTAGTCAAGAGCAACTTAAAGCCTCCTTTTTCAATAGCTACTACACCAAGGTGTAGGGAAGGGCGCTACTCATGTCCCTGGATTACTCCACTTTACCCTTGATCCCTACCTTATAATGCTGAGTGTTAAACAAGGTGGTATCAAGTACCATTTTGGGGGGGGTCTTTGGTATGGTTCGACCGGGGATTGAACCCTGGTCTCCCGACCCATTGGCAAACACTTTACCCACTAGTCAACTGGAAATAAACTTGTCATTATGAAAATGTGTAGTGACGTAAAAACTCTATAGCCTCCTCAGAGAATTATTTTATTTGAAGAGATATTTGCCAACGTTAAACATTTTGGCTTTTACACCTTCATCAGAGCGTGTAAATAACTAAATGAAGCGAAAAAGATGGAAAAGTTTCCGTTGGTTGTGTTCTGTTTCAAATTTGTTTGATGTACTTAGCGTTCTAAAGTTTATTTTTAAAAATTCATATCACATCTATCTATCTATCTATCTATCTATCTAATAATTTATATTATTTAGTTCATATCTATCAACTATAAACATTCCATAATATATCTCTACGTCTTTATCAGTTTTAACCTTCTTTTTTATCTCAGTTTAATTTGAATATCTGTTTATTATATATACGATGGGTATACAATAAGTTTCCAGACTTTTTTCGTACGGGCATTTTTAAATTGTCGTAGACTCTTGAAAATCAGTATGTTATTGCTATACATTTTATGAGATGACTGGTCAATTTTTATGATTTTAGGTTCAAATGAACAGCTACAGCAGCAATTGGAATGCCCCCTACTAAAGCCTGATTGTCACAGTTGGTGAATTTCAAAAATGCAATCTGACACTTTAGAAGAACGATATGCAATAAAATTCTGTTTTAAACTAGCAAAAAATGCCACAGAAACGTATGGAATGCTTCAGACTGTTTTTGGAGCATCTTGCATGAATCGAGCATCAGTTTTTGAGTGGCATAAGAGATTCAAGGAAGGCAGAGAGTCTGTGAGGGATGATGAGAGGTGTGGGAGGAGTAAGGAAGTCTATAGACCAGAGTTGGTTGGCCAAAGGGATAGGTTTAGGGTTACTATGTTGAGGTTTTAAGG
>CAUZXS010001207.1:90000-102500 GCA_963585895.1 Sepioteuthis lessoniana | reverse complement strand
AATTGACCTTGTGTAACATCCTGTCCGTGGCGAAGGGAATGGGAAAATACATTCAAATATAGAGAATGCAACAACACAGGAAATCAGTATTTTAAATGCCAATGTTTTCATCTTACTTATTCATCATTTCCATAACTAAATAAAATTTATGCTGAGATTTTGCGTCGATCACCCACCTTTATCGATGTAGTGCGACAAAACTCAACCGAAACCTATATATACTTACTGTATTAATGCGTAAGGGCTTCAACGGAAAGTTCGAAATAATCCTGTGTTCATTCCGTTGCACCATATAAGCTGGTGAATTATTCAAGTTGATGCCATCACTTCTTACTAAAGATTTCGTCAGTACTAATCCCTAACTTTAAGCTTTGCACCGGCTTAATAGGTCTCAAATCCATGTAAGTAATCTCAGATTATATAACCCAAATAGGTTCACTATTATAAATATAAGAATCTATATATTATTGAGAATTTCATTATAATTGTATGTTACCGAAACTCGTAAAAGCGGCATATTGTCACCAGAGTTTTGTTACAATTCATTTAAAACTAAGAAGAAAGTTATTTTCAGTTCTATTTGCAGCTGAGTGATAATTCTATTGGGGGTAAGTTTGCACTGGACGGCGTCTTTATCTATTGATCTATCTTCTACATCTTTCTTTCTTTCTTTCTTTCTTTCTCATTCTATCACACACACACACACACACACACACACACACACACACACACACACACACATGTATATATATGTATATATACATATGAGGTCACTCTGAAAAGTAACCGGACTGGGTATGTCGTGTGAGCTATTAGCGAAAGAGGGATAATTGGGTTGAATTATCATCTAACTTGGTATATTCGGAATATACGACTGTAACTTTAGCTTTCTGAGATTTTATGATCGAATGATATATTTTGTCCGATGGACATCATTTTTTTAATAATCCAAATATTGATAAAAAAAACAATAACTTTAAAATAAAAATCAGAATAATTCACTCTTTCCTAATCGAAGAATCAATATCATTATGACCTGCAGCTATAGTAAAATATAACGGATTCACGCGTTACCAAGTTTGGCGACCGTAGTGGAGGGCAACTAGAAGGCTCCCTTTTCAATAGTTGCTACACCGAGGTGTGGATGTGTGCTACTCTTTTCCCTAAATTTGATCACTTTACCCTTGATCCGTACATTATAATGCGGAGTGTTAAGCAAGGAGGTATTAAGTATCATTTTTGGAGTCTTTGATATGACTCGACCTGAAATCAAACACCAGTCTCCCGGCCCACTGGCACACACTCTACCCACTAGACGTTCTAGCAATAACACTAAATTTGATGGGGAGGTTCTAATTCTGGAGCTTTGGAGAGTGTAGAGTATCCTTTCGATGCCATTACTCTCAGGTCCACTCTGACTCGGAGTGACAGTAGCTGTTAAGGTCTTATCTATGGGTCAAATATGAATCTACTCAATCCTTCCGCCACGAGCAGGATGTAACATATTTGGTTTCAATTCAGGTATTTCCGTCCCTCGACAGATCTTACTAAGGTTGAAGACCCCAGTCTGATCTACTATTAAACTAACCCTGAGGAAGGATTAATACCTTTCCCTAGAGCATTAGCAAGAAAGTAAAATGCAAACAGCCTCGTCAGGGATTTGAACTCGGGTCGCCGATTTCATTTCCTAAAACGATAACCGTTATGCTAAGTGCGCCTCCTATTTGTAATGTTATTTTGATACCGTATTCTACGCGACTATTTTCATCAAATTTTAAGCTTAGTTGATAGATAATTTGTTTTTAATAGCATATCAACTCGTCTAGGGTAATTTTAGGCCTTCAGGTTAGAAAATCGTGTTCATTGTACGTTCCTATATACATTTTTTTTTTTGTTATTTTGTGCGCATGATCATATCGAATACAAATTATTTTTAAAAAGATCTCTTTGATCCATAGAGTGAACTCTAAAACGAACTACCACTCATATTGGCACTGGGAGTAATAGTAATTAAGGGATACTCTATACTCCTCGGATGTACATAACTGGAACCCTGCGATCATGTGTAGTTTAGTATAATACGCATGACACCCCTTTATTAGTCGGTCTTACCTCTCTGTCGTGTCTACTTACCGACCCCTCTGCCCGGGCAGGATGTGACGCAGGATCAATTTTTAAGGGGAGTTTAACAAATTTGGATTCAGACTTTTCCTTCTCCTAAACTGGCAGCCTAACCAAGGTCGAAGAACTCAATCTGCCCTGCTATTTACCTATAGAGGGAGGGAGAGGATTCATATCTTTCCCTTAGGACTAGTGTCACCGTGTCCATTTCCTACACAGGCACCTCCTCTTTGTTGAGGATATCATAATATTCTTTAAACAGTTTCTCTTTTGTTTTCACTGAAGACTTCTTAAATTTAGTTCACCTGTTTCGAGGTGTATGTTCTGTAACTTTTTGGAAATGAATTATTTTTAAAAAACTCATTTAGGGGGTGTCCTCGTGGTGTAATGGTTAAAGCGATGGACTGCGGAATCGTAGTACGCTATTACGTTCACTTTCGGGCAAATACCCTTGGGAAAGGTATGAACCCCCTTATCCTCCCAGCTATCGGTTAAATAGTACCACTACTGTTCTTCTAGGAGAATGGCTTTGGCATTAAATAACCTAAAAAGAGTTGATATGCCATTAAACAAAGAAAGAAAGAAAAGAAGAAAGAAAAACTCATTTGAACAAAAACAAATAAAAACATTTTTCATACTTGCAAAGACTGAAATAATAACTCCAGGAAAAAAAAAATCTAATTTATATAGATGAATAAAAAAACAAAAAAACAATGTGAAGTAACTCCATCCGACTGCTCGCGCTATATTATATACAAAAATACCATTGTCAAAGGTATGAATTCCGTATTTATCCCAGCTATGAGTTAAAAAGGACCATTACTGTTCTTCTACAAGGGTGGTTTTAGTAGTAAATAACCTACGAAGGTTGATATGCCTTTAACAAAACAAATCAATCTATCAAGCAGGGTATCCTCGTGATATCGTCGATTACATGTAGGAATACATGATATTAACAGAATTCAAACTCCAGTCTTGCTATTAAGTTCTCATTCTGGACTAATACCCTTGGGAAAGGTATCAGCTCCTTACTTCCAACAGTAATAGGTTGAATAATTAGTGTCCTTCTACAAGGATAGCTTTGGCATAAAATAATCTACGAAGGATATTCATCTATGCCTCTCACCAGGCAAGATTTGAAACAAGGTCTTTTAATAGTGGGGATTTATGGAAGGGGGAGGGAGGTCGAGTACGAGCCAAAACTTGTGCCCTGTGGAGTATGCTGGTCATAGGGTCAAAAGGTGCAATATGAACTATGCTAGCCTTGACAAAAGTCTCCCGGCATTTATGCCAGGCGACCTTGCTGGTTACAGATTCACTAGACCCGAAGGTCTAGTCTAATGTAAATCTATGCTTTTCATTAATACTCCACCTGGCACGTATGCCAAGCGGCCCACTGAGGCTGGGAACACTCGGAGATAACCTACGAAGGCTGATATACCATCAAGCAAAGAAACAAATATATATATATATATATATATATATATATATATGCAATGAGACAGCTAGATAGTTTGATGAAATGCCTCAATATTATGTAACTAGCACAGAGAATACATACTTGGTTGGATAAAAGATAATATTTTAAAATTTCTCATCGACCCTAAACCATGTATTAATGGGAGGATACTGTTTAGGTACTCAACGCTTAATAAGTCAAATATTTCTCATTTAATAAAAAAAAAAAAAAGACTATGTGATATATTTTCGCTAAATTTTATTTTAGTCATACGTTTTCAATGATAATTTTATATCAGTCTCAGAAAACATACATGCGTTTGAAGAAAATTGCTCTAGTAGGTAGAAGACCGGAGTTCGATCCCAGGTTGAGTCATACCAGTTACTTAAAAATGGTACTTGATATCTCCTTGCTTAACACTCAGCATTATATGGTACAGATCAAGGGTAAAGTGGAGCAATCCAGGGAAAGGAGTAGTTACCTCTCCTACTCCTCGGTGTTATAGCTATTGAAAAAAGAGCCTTCTCGTAGCCCTCCACAACGGTCACCAACTTATATATATATATATATATATATATATATATATATATAAGAAATGGGAAGTAAATCCGATTTTGTGTAAATATAAAAATACGAAAAAAAAAAAAAATGAAAAAACAAGCAAAGCAAAAACAAAATTAAAAACAAAGAAAAACTCTGAGAAGATATGTCTTGTATATGATAACATGTCCTGGTTCAGTTTTTATTTAGCCATCTTCAGGGCGATTAATAGCAACTGTTAAAATGCTTGATCTGAAAAAAATATTTACTGAACTAACGTTTTAAAATCTTAGAAATTAAAACGATGATTGTTTTTTTGTATTGCGTTTCAAAAACATAACTCGTCACTGTTTCTGAAATCTTAAATGAATTCATAAATAACTTCTGATCGATCTTCATTAAATATAAAAATGAAATAATGATAATACTTGAAAATTTAAAAAGAAAAAAATTCTAAATTCTTAAAAGAGCTCTCCATTTTTTTACAAAGCTACAGTTAATACGTTTGTCTTTTTTGAAAAAAAGTAAATGGATACCGATTATGTCCTACATATTTTCAAAAAAAGTACTCTAAAAAGGATTATTCAACGCAGTGAATTTCTGGAACAAGGAATAACATCACATGCTAACATTGCCCAAAAGATTGTTTAAGAAACGAAACAGAGAAGTTTGGCATATTATTTATAAATAAATAAATACATCTTCTTTATATATATATATATATATATATATATATATATATATATATATATATCATCATCATCATCATCATGTCGTGCCGCCAGCACGGATATCCCTGACCCTCTCTCGCCACTTCTGCCTATCATTCATCGCCTCCGGCAGGTCTTCTACATCCCGTGTCCTCACATAGCTGCTGTATGTAAGTTCGGGCTGGTCGTCCTGCTTTTGCACGGCCATATGTGGGGGTCCATAGGAGTACGTCACTTACGAGCTCGTCCTTGCTTCTCCAACAGTGTCCGGCGTGTCTGGCTCGTCTAACCTGTATAGTTTTCGTGATTGGAGGCAGGTGGCCGTACAGTTGGCGTCTCGTGGGGTGTTGTCGCCAGGACTTGTTCAATATTGCTCTCAACATTCTTGTGTAGTTGCCGATATATATATATATATATATATATATATATATAATATCTTTTATCATATTATATATATATATATATATATATATATATATATATATATATAAAGGTGGTGGCATCTACACAGAGATAGATAGATAGAGAGATAGATAGATAGATAGAGAGAGGAGTATTCGATATCTAGAATCAAAAATATATATACAGTAGAAAATAGAATTTAAAAATAAATTTTGCACTTAATAGTTTCATGTTTTCATGATTATCAAGCAATAATATATATTCTACAAAAGCTACGTGGGTTATGAGAGAATGATGTTTAGAAAGCACAAGAGATGAAATGGAATCGAATTGCAGAAATATAGACAGGAGGTCTATAGAAGCTATCTTAAAGAATTAGGAGTTGTAAAATGCTAAAAGGCTTAAAAACTTTTTAAATTTTCAAGCAAATATTGATATAATTACAAGGATGTTACAAGCTGGATAGAAACTTATATTAATGTACCGGCATTTTGTTTTGTAAATTCAAATTCCAATTTGATGGTATTTTGTTCTGCTTCGTATGTTGGTCTTAAGGACGTTTGAGAGTCATTACATCTATATTAAAACTCACGTTTGATGTTATTTCACTCTGTTTCATGTGTTGTTGTTACTGACATCTGAGAATCCACTAAATCTAAATTTTAACTCATATTTGATGGTATTTCGTTCTTTTTCATGTGTTGGTGTTACTGACATTTGAGCTTCACAAAATCAAAATCTAAACTCACATTTGATGGTATTTCGTTCTGTTTTATGTGTTGGTGTTACTGACACCTGAGAATCACCAAATCTAAATTGAAACTCACATTTATTGGTATTTCGTTCTGATTTATGTGTTGTTGTTACTGATAACTGTGAATCAATAAATCAAAATCTAAACTCACATTTGATGGTATTTCGTTCTGTTTTATGTGATGGTGTTACTGACATCTGAGAATCACTAAACCTAAATTTATACTCACATTTGATGGTATTTCGTTCTGTTTTATGTGTTGGTGTTATTGACATCTGAGAATCGCTAAATCTAAATTAAATTCAAATTTTATAGTATTTCGTTCTGATTCATTTACTGACTTTGCTTATGTTTGAAAATCACTAAATCTAAATTTTTGTGACATAAAAGAGTTCATTTTGTAAACACTCGATCATTATGAAGGAGTGCTGTTAAAGCTCTCCCCATTATGAATAAGTATGGGGGATTTTGAACAAAACAAAAGCACCCAAAATATTATCGATAATAAGAAAAGTTGCACCACTATATGGTAACATATGAACGTTTGAGACGAAAAAATCGCTATCACCACATTTCTAACTATAAAAACTATAAAATAATAAGAATTGAAAATTATAACTCACTTCAAAATGCGGGCATGAAAATATGTTTTTACTACCTTATTTACTATGGCATCATGATTTGAATGATTGGCATGGAATTAACCAACCCCTCGACCATGGATAGCATTTGATACAAAGTAGGATTTTAAGCAGCGAACTGTTGATTTAATTGCCAGGTCGGCTGGGGCTGCAGAATAAGCCGACTGCACCTCTGCAGAGAGGTAAAACTCCCCCAACGAGTGTCCTGGATATGACACTTAACAATCTGATAGTGAGACTTCAGTAGTGCTGGAGCTTCGGGGAATGCGGATCACCCCTTTATTGCTATTGCTCCCAGGTCCACTCTGACCCGGAGTGGTAGCATCTGAGAGGGTACTATCTATGGGTCAAATAGAACTAAACTGTGTACTTATGCTAAACTGAAGTGTTTGAAATAGAACTGTTTACATGTATAAAATGCATTTGTTATTAAATAACCAACAATGGTTGATATGCCATCAAACCAAACTAAATGAAACGAAACCAAACCAAACCTGTTGACATGAATTAAGAGTTTTCCTTTTCCGATACTGGTTGCCTAAACCAGTCCCATGGATTCATGTTCTACTCAAATGCATTATCACAAAGTGAAATATGAATTGCTTAACCCAAGATTAGAACTCAGATCACAGATTGCATTTCCTTGAACGATAATTGTCGCGCTAATCACGTGACTTGAATGATTGATAATGAGTTAGCAGCCATTAAGCTAAGATAATCAAAAATTTAATTAGTCAAACATGTTAAAATTATATCTTGTGATTTTTGAACGGTGATATATCATCCTTGTAATATTATACTCAACAAAAGTGGATAGAGTTTGCGATAGCCAGTTGGTATGAAAGCGTTAAGTAAAAAGCGGTTAGAATTACATGTCTCTTATTATGATAGTAAATATACATACACAAGAGATATTTCTAGACAGTGTTCAGCAGAGTGTAAAAGTACACAGGTCCAATGGCTGTCTATACAGAGCTTACTCTGGCTAAGCTAACATTGAGTTCGTATAAAACGTTATAATTGTAAAAGCAAGTGTTGTCTTTCGATCATTTTGAATGGCCTGAGAGGAAAAGATAAAACCTAATTATGTTGCTTGCAGTTAAAAGTAGATAAATAATGCAATAATTATATTTCTTTATGTTCCAATTTATCTCAGAACAAAGTATTCATTAAATACAAGCAATCATAACGATTGTAAGGAAATGTATATATAATATTCATGTCAATCAGTGGCATAGTATGTTTAACCTCAAACATTTTACTCTGAGCCAGGACGCATAACAAAGTAGAAATCTGAGAAAATGCATTAGTTTTCTCTGCCACGCTAGGATATTTGCCAGATAATCTAATTATATGTATATTGAGTCGGCTTTATTTTATTTCATTCATTCAACTTGCTGTACGATACACGACAGACACTTCTCTTTTATGTGGCTAAAAGCGTCTTATACAACAAAAAATAGCGCGCGCACCCCCCCCCCTATATATATATATATATATATATATATATATATATATAAAGGTTACAGTCACTGAGGGATGATCCGAGTTCGAATCTTGGGCAAGACTGCTTTTTACTCGGTGTTAATGAGCTTTGAAATGGCAAAAACCCATTTAGCTATTCACTTTCGGAAGAACACACACACACACACACACAAACACACACACACACACACACACATATATATATATATATATGACATAAAGGTTACAGTCACTGAAGGATGAACTAGATGATCCGAGTTCGAATCTTAGGCAAGACTGCTTTTTACTCGGTGTTAATGAGTTTTGAAATGGCAAAAACCCATTTAGCTATTCACTTTCGGAAGAACACACACACACACACACACACACACACACACACACACACACACACACATATATATATATATATATATATACATATATATGACATAAAGGTTATAGTCACTGAAGGATGAACTAGATGATCCGAGTTCAAATCTTAAACAAGACTGCTTTTTATTCGGTGTTAATGAGTTTTGAAATGGCAAAAACCCATTTAGCTATTCACTTTCGGGAGAAGCACACACACACACACACACACACGTAGACAAACACATTAATAATGCAATATATTATATTTTTTCTTCTAAAAAGAGGGCTCAATATTTGTGATAGATAATAGACATCTAAGTTATAATGATACAGACACAGAGTTTTCGGCGTTTGGGGATTGTTAGTTTCTTGTCTAGGCAATCATCGAATCAAATTGTCCTCACGGGCTTGATACTCGTTATACGCTGTTATGTATTGTCGACTTAGTTTGCGTTTGCATTCTGGAAAAAAACGTCTAGTTTATATTACATTGTATTACTTTTGTGATTTGTTGAATTACTTACTCTATTATATATAATTTATTATTCTCTTTTATTATTGAATTTTGTGTGTCCCGCTGAAATTTTTCTTCCTTGTATGAATAACAATTCACATCTGTGAGAGGAGCACATATAATAATCAACTCAGAACCTAAAAAGAACCATCTACAGCAAGTATATACCAATTACGTGTTTACCTATAATGTGGAAAATCTTATCGGCATAGATAAGAAATAATACTCGCTGATATACCGCTGAGTATTCTAGAAGAACAGAATGGAGGCCACTGGAGAACAAGTTGAACCACTGCCTTACAATATATAGATCCCAATATACTGAAAGAGGTCAAAACGAGGTAAAAAATTTAGCCATGGTGTATATTGAGTACAACAATGCCAGTCACATAGTCTCAAAACTTGGATTAGAGAATGAATCGGAAGTCAGCCGATTTTCATACTAAAAAAGTATTAACTTTTGTGCAAAGAAAAAAAAATAGATAAGTAAAATAAAATAAACTCTAAAAAATGTAATTTTTTAAAATCTGTATTTTTGCAATTATTGACCAATCAACGTGTACGCGTTCGTTTTGAAATTTCTTTGAGATTCGTAGACGACAATATTTGACTTGCCTCTAAAAATTTGAAGGATCAAAACCAAAAATAATTTAAGAAATCTTTTCTCTCCTTGAATACAGCCTTTTCAACGAAATAGAATCATAGGGAAATAGAATCATAGGGAAATAGAATCATAGGGAAATCAACTTAAAATTTTTAAAGTTTAATTTCGAGCCTTTCTCAATTTTATAAATAGCAATGCAAATAATACACCAGCAGAAGATTTACTGGTCCAATCCGTAAATCAACAAAGAACTTTCGATTTTATTACTTTCGAGAGAAATCTAATATTCTTTTCCTTCAAGAACGTATTTAATTTCAACATCGGTTGATTGTCTTAAATTGAACGAATCTGTTATTGTTTACATAAATATTCGTACTGCTATTACAATTATGTTGTCTGAATTTTTGAGATGAAGCTTGATGATTTTTATCATTAAGGGTTTTTGGACTATTGTCTTCATCTTTATTGTTATTTCCACAACGTTTCAGCTGATATGGCCTCCGGAGGTTCCCGAGTTCGACAAACTGACCTTGTGTCATATCCTGCCCGAGCGGAGGGGTTGGTAAATATGGTTATTTATTATAGCAATTGTTTCATTTAACTATATACTTAGAAAGTGCATTGGGTGCTATAAATTTTCGAAATTGCAGAAAAGATAAACCAACTTATGTATATTAATGATATCAGGATATTTGCCAAAAATGAAAAAGAACCATGGTATAAACAATAAAATATACGGCTAGGATATAGAAATGGAATTTGGCATTGAAAAATCTGCCAAGCTAATATTGAAAAATGGGAAAAGATAAACGACGGAAGAAATAGAACTGCGAAATCAGAAAAGTATTTGAACGCTTGGAGAGAAGGAAAATTACAAGTACTTGGAAATGTTATAAGCGTACACCATCACACAAACAGAGATGAAAGAAAAAAGTGTACTTCAAAGGAACAAGAAAACTACTGGAAACCAAGCTCTGCCGTAGAAATCTTATCAAAGGAATAAACAAATGGGCAATCACCCTTGTAAGGTACTCTAGACCATTCTTCAAATGGACAAGGGGCGAACTCAGACAAATGGACCAAAGTTTAAGGAAATAATACATTCTACTGATATTCACAGTTTTTAACTCACCGGCCTTCCTTAAGAGTTTCTCATCGTTGATAACGTTCTGGGAATTTTCGAAGCAAATTCCTTATTCAATGTGTACGATTATTCTCATTACTCTGTCATCTTGGATAAGTTAAAACTGCGTTAATACGTTCTTGAAATATCGTTTATTTGTCTCTCCATTAAGATAGATTATTTTATTTAACGAGCTCTTACCAACTCAAGGTTTGAACTCTTGAGCACCAGGTAACTAGAAACAATTTCACCAAAGATTTTGTCCAATATAGTATTGTTTTTTGGAACAAATTAGTTTTCATAGCTTGAAGTCTTAAATATTTTGTCATTTTGTCGGTCTTTTCAGAAAATAAGCGATTGATTGATTTTAACGACATGTCACCTTGTCTCGGGTTATTTTAGGTCACGAGGTTAGGGAATGGTGTTCATTGTATATTTACATTTTTTGTATTGTTGTTTCTTAAGAGTTTCTTCTTTGCACACAGTTATATGATATTAATAATTGATTGATTAATGAATTGATTCTAACGGCATGTCAATCTGTCGGGTTATTTTATACCTAGAGGTTAGGGAATTGTGTTCATTATATTTACATTTTTAGCGTTATTGATTTTAAGAGTTTCTTCTTTGCACACAGTTATATGATATCAATAACTGACTGATTAATGGATTGATTCTAACGGTATATGAACCTGTCTTGGGGTATTTTATGCATAGAGGTTAGGGAATTGTGTTCATTGTATGGTCATATTTACATTTTTTGTGTTATTGATTTTAAGAGTTTCTTCTTTGCGCACATTCATATGATATCAATAATTGACCGATTAATGGATTGATTTTAACGGCATATCAACCTGTCTTGGGGTATCTTATGCTTAGAGGTTAAGGAATTGTGTTTATTGTACGTTCATATTTACCTCTTTTTTGAGTTGTTGTTTCTTAAGAGTTTTTATTGCACATTCCTACTGAAGCCAAAAAAAAAAAATTCAAACATATATCTTTGACCCATAGATGAGAGCCTAACAGGCACTAACCCTGAGAGGACCCATTGTGGTATGATAATGTGGGGATACACACCATTCACCAGATCTTATGACGTACCACTACATTCAGTTTACTGTCATACTTAGGTTTCTTTTTTTGGTAGGTCTTACTCTTCTGCAGGGGATACAGTTAGCATAAGCTAAATCCTGCCGATTAAGTACAATTTAATAGAATTAGGATCTACTGTCTAGTAAAATGTCAGATATCTATTCAGTCCTCAAATCTTATTTTATGCAATGACATGTTACTTTTAACAGAAAAAAAGAAAGATTTAAAATAAAGCAAAGAAATAAACGCGGAAGCCATCACAAAATGAAGATTATTTATCAAGAAAAATACAACATTTTACATCGACTTACAAAATGCTCCGTCAAGGGTTGATAACTCCATATCATGCATTTTTATAATCACATTAAATGCTTGATAGTTATTGCTGAAGACTAAGCGATAGAAAATTTAATTTCTTCTAATATCTGCCACGGCTCCAATATTTACGTTCAACAGTTGTTATGCTTCCAGCTATTTCCCCTAATTATTTCCTTTCCTCAATCTCAAACCTAGACTTTGCTCGTAGTCACATCTGTGATCTGTCAGATTATAATAATCCTTATTATTATAATTTTTCTCCTTGTGTGTTTCAACACAAGTTTTAACAGTTTTGTAAACTGTAGTCTGACGGATTGCATGGTTCTTCAGATCTCCAGGTCAGTATGAAAGATGGTACACTTACAGCATTCTGTGTTTTGCCAAAA
>CAUZXS010001207.1:0-85000 GCA_963585895.1 Sepioteuthis lessoniana | reverse complement strand
TATTGAGAACGGCCAGATTACTGAGAAGAGTCATGGAGACTTGAGGAGACTTGCTGTCACTCACACTCCAGTGAAAGACCGTCAGCTGACGCTGATATGAAAATCTCTCACGGAGTAAATAATAATAATAATAATAATGATAATAATAATAATAATACCCAATCCTGATCAGATTAACAAGAAGAAAAGAACAATAGAATAAAAAGAACAATAGAATAAAAAGAACAATAGAATAAAAAGAACAATAGAATAAAAAGAACAATAGAATAAAAATAAAAGAAAGCTAAAAGAGAGCTAAATACCTGGGTCTTTGCAGAGAGCTGAAAAGTTTATCGATTAGAGGAAGAATCGAGATCATCTGGACCGCAGCACTTTTAAGATTTGCTAGAATACTTAGAAGAGTCCTGGAGACCGGAGGGAGCTTGCTATCACTCAGACACAAGTAAAAGCAACCACCTGTCAAAACTAGTGAGAAAAACTCGCATAGCGTTAAAATAGCATAAAGTATAATAACAGATAATATCAGAAAATTGTTTTGATTGTATTGAATGTTTCTGTACAAATTGTTGTTATCTTCATAATATCCTGATATTATATATATAATAATATCCTAATATCTATGGTTTACGAGAAAACTAACATTTTATTTTAAAAAAATTGTTAGTGGCGTACTTATTTATCTATTTGGTATACTATATAAGACATATTCATTATCAAAAATAATCTTGCTGTTGCTACTCTGTATTACTAACTAATAATACTTTATGCACTGCGTTGTACAGTGATTCAGTGTTATAAGCGGCTCAACATAAGAGGATATAAGTCTCAATCTCGCCTAGCGTCTTAGAGTTCAAGTTACATGTTGCGACTATATGACCTCAAGACCTATTTGTCATGCTTATTCTGGTTTTGAATACTGACTTTGAGAATACGGACAGATCAGAAATAACTCATGTTCCGTTTTGGGACCAGACATCTGAACATCGTAATAAATGAAGTGAGCAGAAAATGAGCTTGTTTTTCTCTTTCTGACAATATCATGTTATATAAGTGTTTTTGACTGATCTTTTCTTTCTCTCTGTGTATTTCTGAGATGAGGAATAATCATTTCTAGCTGTACTTTCCCGTATTACGTACGGCTTTTGTCATGGATCGTATGACTTGAGTTGTATAATCCTAACAAAAACAAAAACGTAAAAATAAATCTTTGAAAGATGCACACGCAGAAAGATATATATTTCTCTACAGAAATATATATCAGAAATATTTCACAGAAGAATATTAAGCAAATACATAAAATAAAATATAATTGGGAAATATTTTTATGCGGATTTATCTTTTAAAATGACTGAGTCAATAATAATAGGTTCAGTGTAGATTTAATCGGAAGGTATAAAAATTCTTAAAGAAAAAGTAACGAATTTGTTGTCTTGCTAAAATCTTAACCACATTTATTTAGACATAAGTAAATAACTTTATAGGTATCTCTTAAGGCTGCAAATGTAAAATAATTACATAGCATCCATTATTACTACTGATGAAAAATCTGAACCTGCAAAGAAAAAGTAGCTTATTTTATAAACACGGAATTCTAAAATCTATTTGACACCGTATTTTAAAAACGTGTTGAAAATTGTATGAATGATTTTTTTGTTTTGCTAGAAAGTTAATATCCCAAATTATAAAACAAAGAAAAATATTTTCGTTAACATTGGACTGTGTTAAAATCAGTGTTTACTTTTATCAGTAAATCTACCAAAATAAAACAAGCGTCAGATAAAGATATAAATTTAATGTAATTTACTTGTTTCTTTTTTTATATTCAGATCATATAAGCTCATTACTTTACTTCGACTGTCTGTAGAAAATATCTCTGCAATTATTCTACAAAATATGTAAGAACGTATTTTAAAGTTTCATGCTGTTTCCGTATGTAAACAAATTTCCATGTAAAAATATTTCCGGTTTTTTGTTTGTTTGAGAAAACCTCGAAGTTAGATTAATGACAGTAATACATGAATTTAAAAGAAATAAAACAAAATAATAAAAAAGAAATGAATGAATTATGCAGAGTTAATTTTTTCAAAAACTTAAGTATGTAAGTTAGACAATTTTAAAGTAAATAATCAATTGATATAAAAATGAATAAATAAATTGATAAATAGAAAAACTGTCACTTCCCTGTTAAGTAAATATTTGCGTTGAAAATGACTTTTGTTCTCTTTGAATGTCAAGCATCTTATTTAGTTACATCCCTTGTCAATCATGTCTGTATTGTGATTATTTAAAGTTTTATAGTCTAAAGAAAACTGTTTCATTTGGGTAGTCATCATCATCATCATGTCGTGCTGGTAGCACGGATATCCCTGACCCTCTCTCGCCACTTTTCCCTATCGTTCATCGCCTCAGGCTGGTCTTCTGGACAACATCCCGTATCCTCACATAGTTGCTGAATGTATGTTCGTGCTGGTCATCCTGCTTTTGCACGGCCATGTGTGGGGGTCCACAAGAGTACATCACTTATGAGTTCGTCCCTACTTCTCCAGCAGTGTCCTGCATGTCTGGTTCATCTAACTTGAATAGTTTTCGTGATAGGAGGCAGGTGGCCGTACAGTTGGTGTTTTGTTGGGTGTTGCCGCCAAGACAAATTTACTTACCTAGGAAGCAGCGTCGCATCAACCGAAAAGGACATCGACACGAGGTTAACGAAAGCATGGACAGCTATCAATAGGCTATCGATTATATGGAAATCAGACCTAACCGATAAAATGAAACGCAGCTTCTTCCAGGCAGCGGTCGCATCGATACTGCTATATGGATGCACTACATGGACTCTAACAAAACGGCTGGAGAAGAAGCTAGACGGCAATTTGGGTAGTAAAATAGTAAAATCTTGATCGAACACAGTTCAAAATCTTTTTAGAGATGACTCAAAATGGTAGAACTCAAGTGGGAGAGAAGGAACTTTTGTGAATTATAAAATATTTGCTTAAGAAAAGGTATTTGTCTTGCTTTTCAACGGACAGACTTGATAAAGGTCCTTTTATAATGGGGATTTAAGTGAGGGAAAACTCGGACATGAGCCGAAACTCGTGCCCTGCTGGAGCATACTGATCATACGATTACAAAGTGCAATGTGAACCATGCTAGCCTTGGGAAAAGTCTCCCAGCACGTATGCCAGGTGAACATGCAGGTCATAGCTTCAAGTAGATTTGAAGGTCTAGTGCTATGTTTATCATTGATCCTTCGTTCAGCCGAAGCCGGAGGGGGCAATGAGTCCCGAAGTATCATTGGCTTTATTGAAACTTAATTTGTTTAAGAAATAGTTTCATTTTTTATGAGAAAAAAAGAGAAGAAAAGAAAAAAAAAAGAAAAATCAAGTTACTTTTGTCAAATAAAGTCTAAAACATTTTCAGAGATGACCATAACAATACCTGAAAATTTGTTTGAGGTAAGGCTAAAAATGGTGAAGCCTCAGTAGTATGAATAGAGGACTTAAATAAATTATAATAACATTGATTTATTTGAAATTGTATTCTCCTTGGTTGCTATAGTCATAGCGTTTCGTCCATTTTATCTTCTGGTTTTACTAAAATGCCTTTTATATTCCTTAAAGACCTTAGAATGACACCGTATCAGATGAAGAAATATCATTATTATGCATTGATTTATTGAAACCTTTGTTCGGATCTTGGTTGTTATTGTAACGGCAGTTTGGCAGTAATATCCTCTTACATTTTTAGATGCCTGTTGATCAATAATTTAAAGAATAATAATTATATCACTCGATTGGCTTTCAAAACACCAGCCTCGTAGAAATAAACACTGGATGAATATTTTTGTTGGGTGAATATTAGCAAATACAAAGAAGGATGCAAAGTACACCGGCCGAAAGATTGTAATAAATAAATTCAAACAAACAAACAGACAAACAAACGAACAGACTCTCAATTTCCTTTTTAAATTTATTACCAAGAATTAATGATAGGAGTATAATTTGTTTCTAAAAAAGTGTTAGTTTTTAATCATTTCATTTTTGATGAATCATTGCTATTCTAAAAAAACTCCAGCATCTCGTTTTGTATCCATGAATTGTTTTTCTGAGGTCAATTTTCAACAAACTTTAGTGCTTTTAAATGTATTTTCTTTCTTTCTTAAAAACAAACAAAAAAAAACGCCTACTCAGTTGGAGCTATAGAAAACACCGACTGCATCTTTGCATAGGGACAAGACCCCCCCCCACTAATGAGAGTCCGAGATATGACATCTGATGTTGAGGCTCCAGATCTGGAGATTTGATGAATGTGGAGTACCTGTTCATTTCCATCACTCCAATGTCACCTCTAACCTGGATTCGTAATGCATGTTAAGCTCCAATGTATGGGTAAAATAAATCAGTTTACTTATTTACTATGCTTGAAACTATTTTACAGTGTTAAAAAAGAAAAGAATTGATATTAGATATAATTATTAGCGTTATATAGTAATACTTGAAACCATTTAATTGTATACAAGCAATTGAAATCTGGTTCGTTTAAAAAGATTTACCTAAAAACTATTCGTTTACAAATCATATCTATCTAATATATAGACGTATCAAAAGGATTTTGCATTAAATAACCAATAATGGTTGATATGCCATAAAACCAACCAATCAACAAATGTAATATAATGGCCGAGGGATTTCGTTTTATGCCTTTGGGTTTAGTTAGGCTGAGAACCTTTCGGCTGAGTGCATGGGTTAGCTAGGTGCAACATGAGCGCAGGTGTTCACACGCGCGCGGGGCGGACGTTTCATTCAGAGATGTCAAAATAAAAATCCCAGATAGCGGGATGTGAATGACGTCATCCACCGGAAGCGCGCGGAGAATTTTTGGGAAGTTTGAAAAAGTCAGTTAGTTGGGTTGACAACTAGACACCGAACGAGAAGGGTCGACTTTCGGGGCTCGCAGAGGCCAGAAGAATTTTCGCGCTACGGGCGCCGCATGAGATGGGGTGGGGCAGATGGAAAGGCAGAATAGAAAAAATGTGTATCGCTCTCCTTATGTCGAAGAACCTTTAAACTCAAAGGTAATAAAAAGTTTCGTACCTGAACTAAGAAGTCGTAAGTGTTTTTCGTGTTTCGGGATTCCTATGTTATATGTATATATGTTATGAACATTCTATGTACGTTTCACACATAGCCATATCATGACTATGGTACACAAACACCACCAAAAAAGAAAAATATCAAAGAAAAAAAAAAGAAACCAAACAATTTTTCATCATTTTCTGGTACATTTGACACATAACGATAATCATAAAAAGACACACGTTTATGTAGCAAACATCATATGCTGATTGTCTATCGAGCGTCCAGAACTGGTCTGATCAAAAGATAAATTACACGGTTTCCTTTTATCTTCATGTGATTTAGATTCGATGAACAATTTTATTGATGCAACGTATGTCCTTACTTTGGTTTGCATATTGGATTATTCACATTTATTTTTTATTTTCTACTTTTGAACATGTAAGAATCACAAAATTAACAAATATTTAAGATTTTGTCGGCAGACTCTCATATCTGTATTTAAAAAAGATTGCAGGCTTGGTTGCGAGCTTATACTTCTTGACAGGTTTTGCCGATTAGAGTACAAAGGGTTAAACATTTTTTTCCGATTGCAGTACGAAGGGTTAAATATTTTTTACGATTGCAATAAACATTTTTGTGATTGCAGTACAAAGGGTTAAACATTTTTTTTTCGATTACAATAAATATTTTTTTCTAATTGCTGTATAAAGGGTTAAACATTTTTTAGGATGACTGTAAAAAGGCTTAAACATTTTTACCGATTGCTATAAAAGCTTAATCATTTTTTTCTGATTGCAGTAAAAAGGGTTAAACATTTTTTCTGATTGCAATAAACATTTTTTCCGATTGTTGTAAAAAGGATTAAACATTTTTTCGATAGCTTTAAAAAGAGTTAAACATTTTTCGGATTGCAGTTAAAAGGGCTAATATTTTTTCCGATTGCAATAAACATTTTTTTCTAAATTTGCAGTATAAAGGGCTAAACATTTTTTTCCGATTGCAATACAAAGAGTTGAACATTTTTTCCGATTTCTGTAAAAAGGGTTAAAAAATTTTTTTCGATAGCTTTAAAAAGGTTAAATATTTTTCGGATTGCTGTAAAAAGAGTTAAACATTTTTTCGATTGCTGTAAAAAGGCTTAAACAGTTTTTCCGATTGCAGTAAAAAGGGTTAAACATTTTTTTTCCGATTGCAATAAACATTTTCCCGATTGCCGTAAAAAGAGTTAAACATTTTTCCGATTGCTGTACAAAGAATTAAACATTTTTTTCTGATTGCAGTAAAAAGGGTTAAACATTATTTCTGATTGCTGTAAAAAGGGTTAAACATTTTTCGGATTGCACTACAAAGGGTTAAACATTTTTTTCGATTGCTGTAAAAAAGTTTAAACATTTTTTCGTATTGCTGTAAGAAGGCTTAAACAGTTTTTCCGATTGCAGTAAAAAGCGTTAAACATTTTTTTCCGATTGCAATAAACATTTTTCCGATTGATGTACAAAGAGTTAAACATTTTTTTCTGATTGCTGTAAAAAGGGTTAAACATTTTTCCGATTGCAATATAAAGGGTTAAACATTATTTCCGAATGCTGTAAAAAGGGTTAAATATTTTTCCGGTTGCTGTAAAAGGGGTTGAACATTTTTTCCTATTGCAGTAAAAAGGGTTAAACATTTCCGGTTTTCTTTGGGTTGACTGAGGGGTTTTGGTATTTGTTTTTCATAAAAATATCCAGTGTCATAGTTTGCTTCAAGAATAAATAGCTTTATGCCAGAGGTTTGTGCCCGAGGTTAGCATTAATTCATTTATTTTACACTTTTCGTTCTGCGTGGACAGATAATATTTCCATGTAGAAGTTTTATCGGTCTTTCTCGGATGTTTGGATCCCATCAACGTATATCCTATTTATTTGGAGATTACATACATACATACATGATGATTGCCACATCTTGACATACGATAATAGCCGTTTTAACGACTAAAATTATCACTCATCCTGATTAATAAGTGATTCAACTCGTGAAAAATAGATGCGTAAGAATATAAGGTAGTGAGACATTTGTACACTGTTTGGATTACGGTGACATATGGTTGTACGAGACTTATGCCACTCTCTTGGTTTACATAGTTATAGATTACTGACAAGCATAGCCAGATAACTGTTGACTATACTCACTGCATCTTCTCTTAGACCTTTCCCGCCAAAGGCTACCTATAAGTCAGCAGAAGTTTGATACGGGAGCTTCCGTCTCCAGGATTGATTTTGGAGTTTACTTCTTCTAGAAGGGTTGACTTCTCAGCAGCTTTGTCATTAGACTGGAACCCCTTTCTACCCTATGCATACAGACACACAGATTTACACAGATACAGACTTATATATATATACGCATTTGATTCATATGTTACTTAGTGTGTGTCTATAAAGAGAATTTACGTTTATAATCATTTTAAAAAGATATTTTTATACTCTAAACTTTGTGGAAGAAGACATACATAAAGGCAGCCAGACATACGTAGATTCCCAAACGCACGCTAATAGAGATACAAATACACACTGACAGGTAGATAGAAAAACACGTATAGAAAGAAAGACAGGGACAAAATGGATGATGCAACCCCACATTTACATTTAATACGCATCCCAACATCTTTCAATCAGATTGTTCATTTACTTTTGCTTTTTATTATTTAAAAAAAACCCCAAAAAACGTATTTTTGGTTGGTGAGATACGTTCTTAAATTTATTTCGTGTTATGAAAAACAACTTAAAAGCAATATAAATGAAAGATAAAGTAAAGAATGAATTAATTTCGAAATGTCTAACGGAATAATATATCACTTGATAATCGGTAGCGTGGAGCTCAGAGTTGTGATTTATTAATCATTTTTACTTTTCATTTAAAAAAAATAATTTAACATTTTCCCAACATTTATCTGCATTGAAAGCTTTTTTGTACATTGAAAAGTTTTATTTCTGAATTCATAGCTGTTTCATTATTTAACAAGCGGTAGACACACACACCCTCTCTCTTTCTCTCTCTCTCTCTATATATATATGTATATATGTGTGTGTGTGTGTGTGTGTGTGCGTGTGTGTTTTCAATGCACACACACACACACACACACATATATATATGTATATACAAAGTTATGTGTATACTTGGATGTCTCTCTCCCTATATATATATATATATATATATATATTGGTGGAAAAGTGGATAAACCGAAACACAGACAACTGATTCAATTAATATTTTGTCTTTATTTCATCAAAGGGTCTGTCAGATGAAGTCTTTGTTGAAATAAAGACGAAATATTAATTGAATCTGTTGTCTGTGTTTCGGTTTATCCCCTTTTCCACTTATTTTTTCGCATCTTGTCGGATTCTTCCAATCTGCTATTTCTTTCTCTCTTTCTCTCTCTCTCTCTCTATATATATATATATATATATAGAGAGAGAGAGAGAGAGAAATAGAGAGAGGGAAGGAGGGAAAAGATGGAAAAATAAAAATGCAGCATCCTGAATATTTAATGCAATTTATGGAAAATTAAACATTGAGTTAATATAACAAGACAACAGCAAATAATTATGTATATAAGTCTATACGAGTATAGATTTCAAAATAAGAGTTGTTGCAACAAAACTAAGACGTTGTATTACTGTATCGTATACATTAACACAAATCAGTATTTTCGTATGCATACGATATAGTATACTGATATGAATACTACTACTTACTATATGTCAAGCTACACAAGCAGAACCCAGTCTTGCCTGTAAAACATTTTTCAATCACCTCACCCTTGTATCAGGCCACCGAATTCCCTAAATTACAATCCTTTGATGATTATGTGTCAGACACATTTTAGCGAATGACCAACAACATTTTATGCGAATCCAAAAATGAACTGAAGGCAAGGATAACGGTAGCATTTAGCAATATGAATACGGAGACATCGAAAAGGCTTCTCGGATATAAGGATGTAATCTGGAGGCCTTGGTTAAACCCAAAGGTGATTTCTTTGAATAAATTTAACCTATAGTATTTCAAAATATTTTCATGAAATTTTGGTTAGTGTATCTGTTCAAGTGAGATGTCAGTGTTATTTTCATTTTTGTGTAATTTAGACGACAGCTTTCCCATAAAACCCCGTGTGTGTGTGTTTGTCCGTGTGTGTGTCTGTATATATGCGTGTATCCTGATTGGGATGAAATAAGTCTGAGAATATCATGCTAGCTATGAGTTTAATTAGCGGAAGATCTAATTAAGTACGAGTGCAATTGACTCATATTATGTACTGAAGTTATTTTGTCGCATGATTGCGACAAAATAATTAGTACTACTAATTCATTACATATTCAGATAATTAGCAGTATACGACTAAAGCGGGATATTGTTAATATATATATTGGATATGCATATTTTTAATATACGTTAATCGCAAAATATAAAGATGTATGTAAGTCTGTGTTCCCTACACCAGATTTACTATATATATATATATATATATATATATTGGCGAACACTCTACTCACTAGGTCAATAAGTTGCTTAATATATATATATATATATATATATATATATATATATATATATATATATATATATAAGCTCATTGGCCTAGTGAGAAGAGTGTTCGCCAATGGCCCGGGAGACCGGAGTTCAATCCCAGGTCGAGTCATACCAAAGACTTAAAAAAATGGTACTTAATAACTCCTTGCTTAACACAGCATTATGAGGTGCGTATCAAGGGTAAAGTGGAGCAATCCAGGGAAATGAGAGTTGCGTCCTCCCCAACTCATCGGTGTAGTAGCTGCTGAAAAGGGAGCCTTAGGGTCACCCTCTACTACAGTCGCTAACTTACTTACATACTTATATATATATATATATATATATATATATATATATATATATATATATATAGATATACGGAATGCCTTCAATAAGTTTCCAGACTTTTTTTTATAGGCATTTAAAATTGTCGTAGACTCTTGAAAATTCCGTATGTTATTGCTATACATCTTATGAAATGTCTGACCGATTCTTATGATTTCAGGTTCAAAGGAACAGCTACATCAGCAATTGGAATACACCCTACTAAAGCCTAATTGTCACAGCTGGTGAATTTCAAAAATGCAATCTGGACGTCAGGACACTTTAGAAGAAGGATATGCAATAAAATTCTGTTTTAAACTTGGAAAAAATGCCACAGAAACGTATGGAATGCTTCAGACTACTTTTCGACCATATTGTATGGATCGAGCATCGGTTTTTGAGTGTCATAAGAGATTCAAGGAAGGCAGGGAGTCTGTGAGGCATGATGAGAGGAGTGGGAGGAGTAAGGAAATCAACACACCAGAGTTCCTCGGGAAGGGGCCAGCACTCTTCAAATCGGGTCAGTGGCATTTCCACCAGGACAATGCACCAGTCCACAACTCCATCCTTGTCACAGACTATTTGACCAAGATGGGCATCAAAACAGTTCCTCAGCCTCCTAATATAGTCAAGACTTTGCTCCCTGTGACTTTTAGTTATTCCCTAAGCTCAGAGGCTGTCGTTATGAGACAATTTAGCAGATGAAAGAGGCTGTGACGAAGGTCATTGACACGCTCACACAAAAGGACTTCCATGGGGTCTTGCAGAAGTTGTTGGAACGGTACAACAAGTGTATTGTAGCCGGAGGAGATTCATATATAAGAGGATCATTGAATAAGTTTCCAGACTTTTTCGTATTGACACTTTTATTGATACACACATGAAACTCTAGTCCCCTTCGAAGTAATCTCCTGTGGCATTTTTTCCAAGTTTAAAACAGAATTTTATTGCATATCGTTCTTCTAAAGTGTCCTGACGTCCGGATTGAACCTTTGAACCTTTGAACCTGAAATCATAAAAATCGGTCAGTCATGTCATAAGATGTATAGCAATAACATACTGACGTTTCAAGTGTCTGCGACAATTTTAAATTCCTGTACAAAAAGTCTTGAAACTTATTGAATACACCATCATAGCTCAAATTTATTTCTATGCCTACATCTAGCTATTAAATCATATCTCTGATTTAATAATTCATCTGGATCAGGGTATAACAATTTGTATCTTTTCTTCTAGACACAAATTACATCTGCTATCAAAGTTGTTCGGAGTATTAGACCTTTTCAATATACTCCATTGAATTTCAGGGGTTAAACCCTTTTTTTCAAATTCCAAAAGTGTTTGAATAAGGCTGTTTGATTTTTCAAATGTTCATGAAAAAAAATGAATGATTGTGGTTATTAAATCCTAATTTCCATATCGTCGATGAAATTCCCATATTTTCTTAATTGCATGAATCGTTCATAGGATTTTTAATTTTAGTTCTTGTTCTTGTTCTTCTTCTCATTCGTTCGGTCATGATATTTCCTAATTATTTCATTATCAAGATGTTTAATTATTCTAATGAAATTTTTCGTGAAAGAGTAAATAATTTGAAAAGTTTCCCTATTAAATATTCTATGTAATATATTATTTTGGTTAAAGCATTTATCTATTAATTTCAGAAAATATTTTCCTATATGTATATTAACAAGTTTACAAAAAGTGTGAGTGGGGGGGTTTAAACTATATAATTTTCCTTTTTCTATTTGTTCGATTAATTTCCTTATTATTACACTTCGTAATTTCTTTATTCATACACAAATTTTTCCCATTAGGCATTTTTGGCTCTTGATAAGTAAATTCTTCTCTAAATCCACTATTCCTAAGGGCCTCAATATACATTTTACTACAATCATGGAAGATTTTCATGCTGGATGATAACCTCCTTATTCTCATATTAACAGCTTTGGGAACCTGTTTAATTATAACATTCGGGTGATTCGAATTTATATAAATATAGGAGGGATACTGGTCCGTTTTAAGAAAGGGTTTATTAGAGTTGTTTGAGAACTTTAGTGTAACTTCTAGAAAATTTGCTATTTTGATATTAGAAGAAATTTCGATTATGAATCTTAAGAATTTAAAGGCCCTTATAATCTTTTTTTCTATACTCAAGCTTCTAGGACCATCACTATTAGGGATATATATCATTTTTTCATCATTATGGTATAAACCTATTTGAACGGGGTTGAACATGTTTATACCATGATGATGGATCAATATATATCCCCAATAATTTCTAATATGATCCGTTTGATTCTGAATGTATTCTAGTTGAGGTTTGCTCGTATGGGTTGTATTAGAATCATAATTATAATAATCGTTCGGTGGCTATTTTTCCCATCAAAAGATGCCACTCTTATAGATGTGCAACAGTAGTTTCTTGACTAAACTATCTGACCCTGGCCATTGACTTATAAGGTTATCCCGTCTAGCACCAGGATTCATCGCCTTAGTTCACATCCACCATACTGCATCCAATGGTTTCCATCGTTACGTGCTTCTGTGGTTTATATTATACTTTTCTTCCATGGAGACTGATTCAGTGACAAGTTAGGACAGGATATCTGAGTGATTATGGCGGTAGTAAGGTTGAATATAGTTGTACATCTCTAATGGTATACTTACAGGTTTTTTTAAAAAAGCCCCTCCCCCACTTTTTAAAATTCAGCTACCCTATTTTAGTTTGATTTGATACATGTGGGCTCATCTACCATCTAAAAAGAGGTACGGGCTGGTTATATCACAAGGCAGTAAGCAATTTTTAGCATTACCTGGGAGGCTTGTTCCGTGTGGAATATCCCATATTAAACCAATCTTGTGTCACATTCCACTTCCATTAAATATCTTCACGCTCCAAGCAGCACCTTCTCCCTCACATAATTATAATAATTGCCTGTCAACTTTAAAATGAAATGTTGAAGGAATATGATTAATTTTTGTACCTTCTCCTCTAGAGGCTTGTTCCCAGCGGGGCACTCCATATTAAACCTTCCTTATCTCACATATCAGAGCTGCGGTTGGTTTGTTATATAATTTCTCATGTAGTTCCTTTCTGTTCGATTGAAAGGGGTTAATTACCTGGAGCCTGAAGCGTCACTGATTGCGAATTGACAAAAGAACAGGAATCATTTTTTCACCCGCTCTCTTCGAGGTTTCTTACAGCGGAGAACTCTTATTAAATTTTTGCCCGATGTATTTATTGCCCAGGGCCCAAGAGGAAGAATGTCCACTGAACTAAGTAAAATTAACACTGCCGCGAAGGAAGCTTGCTCCCTGTGGGACACCACACTTTAAAATTAACCTTGTAGCTGCTTGGTTAAGTAGCTTCTTTCCAGGTAACACTGAGAGTTGGGTTTATTGGCCGGCGTTACAGAAGGGAAATACCTACGGAGTCTAAGCAATTTTTTAAACTCCCTCGCGAGAGGTACCCTTCTTGTACAGCACTCTCACATTAAAATGACCTTTTCATCACATTTTGGCCTAGTGGGACTAATGTTAGATTAATTAGCTGTTCTGGGAACCATTTTACTGTGTGCAAATGAATGAGTAATATTGAATAGAATTATTAATGATTTATAACAATACTTGGAAAGATTTAACTATGGGTAATACTTAAAACCACTTCACTGTATGCAAAAGAAGGATCAATATTGAATAGTATTATTAGTGTTATATAGCAATACTTGAAACCATTTAACTGTGTACAAACAATAGTAATACATGTTTGCAAAGATATTAGCTCTAAGTCATTTACAAATAAAATCACCTAAAAACTATTCCCAAATATGTATATTCATTTAATGTGCAAACAAATGACTGATATTAAAATGTTAGTGTTAGGTAACACGACTTGAAACCATTCAATTGTATGCCAACAATAAATAGCAAATACTCGAAACCGTTTAACTGTGTGCAAACAAATGAGATCTGGCTTGTTTAAGAATGTTATCTGAACAATTCATTTACAAATCAAATATTTAATATTTGTATTAATAGAATTTGACATTAAATAACCGAGAAGGGTTGATATGCCATAAGATTCAACCAACTGAAATTTGTTGTCAAAACTACAGAATTTATTGTTAAAGGTTATTATATTAAGAGGCTACACTCGAAAATGTAAGTAATTTAAAAATTCCTTTGAATATTGGACGTGGCAAATATCAAAACTACTTTAGAAAAAACAGCACATCTCTAATTTATAAATCCTGAAAAGAGTGGAGGAGGTATCGTGCAGCTACCAGAAATTACAGTCACGATTTTAGAACCCGTATCAGAACCCTCTGACGGATACCCTTAAGATGCAATGAAGGACAGAGTGCCGAACATTTGTTTCGTATGTATCTTACTAAAGTTTGTCGGGTACGTGATACTCAAGGCCATGGTGGTTGGAACAAAGACTACCAATTATTTAGGTTTTCTTGTTTAATGGCGTATCAACTTTTGTGGGTTATCTAATGCTAAAGCCATCCTTGTCGAAGAACAGTTGTAGTACTATTACCCCCCATAGCTGAAGCGATTAGGGGGTTCTTACCTTTTCAAAAGGCATTAGTCAGAAAGTGAATGTAATTCTATGATTTGAATTCTAACTCATTTACAGTGATGTTACGGCCCAGCTCGTTAACCACTATATCACGAACCCCCCACCCCGAATTTTCAATGTCAGTCATATGAATTGTAAGGGCTAACGAAAACGAAATATAAGTCGTTTTGATTTAAGCTAAACTTGAGAGTGTATCTCGTAATATTATGTTGGACATTGGAGCAGTTGTATCAATAACTGACTTAACAACTTAAAAATAAAATAATTGAAAACTCGTTAAAATTGTTCCTCGGGTAAAAAACATAATTAGTTGGAATGGTAACTTTGAAGGTAAACCTTTTTTGCTCTATAGAAACCTATGTTACTGTTTTTTCAAGTCGTTGATTTCTTACTCAGTCTGATTGCTTTTCGGCAGAGATTTTTTATTTTAAATTAAAAAGTTAGTCTCGTAACAGTCCATTTCGAAAGCAATCGTGTAAAAATTAGCCGAACCTAAATTGATGGGGATTGTTAAAATAAAAGCACCAAAATTCAGTTAGGATTGTTGAAAAAAAAAAAAACTTACTTTCAGGACGATCTATATAAAAAAATTACTCGATAAAATGCAATGCCCAAACTGAATTTTGGGGGTTTTACCCCTTGAAAATTCTCGGTACGAGAGCTGTCTATGTAGCTAGAACGCACATAATTCCAAATTATCCAACCATTTTCATAATAGGTCTACGAAATGTTTCAGTTGAAGAATGTAATTTTAACAGAATACGAACCAGTTGTAAACACACAGATCCTTACCGCAGTGTTGTTTTAAAAAAGTACCCTCTTATTTAACTTCGGTATCCAATTTTCAGCGAATGAAAATAAGTTAATGTTTTTAGATATAAACATACATTCGCACAGAATTATATATACAACTTTAGAAACAAAATAAACCAACTTAAAATCATTACTAGGAATTCAAATCATAATTTATCAAAACCTGGCCGGGTACCAACAGCATAGAAGCCAGAAATCAGCGCCCAGATCACCGAAATCCTAGGTAATGATATTATAAAACCTTTTATGTCATTTTGGAATAGTCCAATCATTTCAGTCACGACGAAGGATAATACAACGCGGTTTGTTTGCAATTTCCGGAAGTTGAATGATGTACCTAAAAAAGACTCATACCCTTTGCCTCATTGACAAAATGACTGGCGCAGTTTACTCAACGGCTCTTGATATTGCTGTAACTTATTGGTCAATGCCACTGAAAGAGAAAGAAAGAAAAAAAACTGCCTTCTCTGTTCCACGAGTAAAGTTTGTATTCAATGTCACTCCATACGGCTTATGCAATATAATCGTATCTTACGAACAATTACTGGATGTTTGTCTTTCGGGATTACCCACTGAACCGGCATTAGCCTATATGGACAACATTACCATTTTTAGCAGGATTTTTAGAGAATATTTTGGGGATATCGAAGTAGAATTCCGTGGATTACATCAGGCTAAAGCAATCGAAATGTGCGTTTGCAAAAGTAAAGGTCGTATCCTTGGGATACCAGTTACCCGTGGCTGGTAATAGATCATTGAAACGTCCCACTGAAACGTCCCACTCACACGATATATAATTAAAAACGACCCTAAAAAAAGGTACGAAGCGTTTCTGGATTTAAGTAGAATTTTATAGAAATTTCTTTAAAAAATGTTGCTGGTCGTTAACTCTAGTGAACAATTGGTTTATTTATGAAACCCTTCGGGAAAAGATCTTTCAATTCCCTGAAAAACGCATTTTGCTAAGAGCCAATCCTGGTCTTACCTCGATGTAGTGAACAATTATGTATTTTTATAACGGTGGTGCGTCTGTTCCGATTCCCGAGTGCCACTCACCCCCACTTTAAAATGACTTGGTGGGAAGTCGGATAAATATTGCACTTACCAGGGCAGGAATACCTATTATTTTTGCTTAACTAAAACACTAAGACACCACATGCTAAACTTTGGTAAAGCTAAAATATATTAGCTTGTTAAAACAGATTTTATTGACCAAATATCTATGTATTTATGAACCTCTCCGCATGGCCAGGATGTGACACAAGGTCAGTTTTTAAGCGGAGCTTAAAAAGTTAGAATTCAGAGTTTTCCTTCTCCTTAACTATTTGCCATACCGAGATTAAAGACTTTAGTAAATGACTACTTGTTGTTTCCATAACGTTTCGGCCAATATGTTCTCCGGCCTTCTTTAGGTGCTTGTCGAACTAGGGAACCTACACGTAACTACGAACTAAATGAATTATTTGTATTAAATAGCAATACTTGAAACCATTTAACTGAGTGCAAAAAAATTAGTCTTTGCTTGTTTAAAATGTAGCTTTAAAATACTCGCTTACAGATCATATATATTTAACACACACACACACATACACACACACACACATATATATATATATATATATATATATATATATATATATATATATATATATAGTCATCCCATTTATGAGTCAGGTAGAACTGTTCAATCTTTTGCAAGGGATTCTTATTAAATAGAATTATTAGAGTTAAATCGCAATACTTGAACTTATTTAACTGTACGCAAACAAATGATTAATATCAAATAGAATTATTGGTGTTGGATAATAATACTTGAAACCATTTAACTGTGTTAAAACAAATGAGCTCCGGCTCTTTTAAAAATAATGTTACCAACAAAGTATTTGCTTACAAATCAGATGTATAATACATATGAATTAACTGTATCGTATAAAACGTAACCCAAAGGCTCTTAAAACATCAACTACTACATTTTACATATGCAACAGGTACCAATGGAATTTGCGTTTTTGATATCGCGATATTGCTATCGGACTACGACTGTTTTGAATACATTCTCTTGACTGGTGACCCCCTCCCCACTCACTAAATACACTGAAGCGGTTATAATAAAAAGGAAAAAAATGATCGGCATGCCTAAACAGTACGTCAAGCTATCTGAAAATCGTGGATCTTTAAACATGGACAACCCTTCTCTCTCTCACTCTTTCTTTTTTTGTCCGACCAGGGATTAAACGTTCATGGAAATATAATCCACGAACTTTGTAGAATATTCATCATCAAAAAAGGAAACCCTCTGCGTACGATTATCAAGGCAATGATTTTTTTTTTTTATTAAACACCATACTGGAAACATTTAGAGGAGAAATGTGAACCTTCATTTTAAAATGTAACCTATCTCAAAAGCAGTGTCATTTTGTATTGACGGAATTTTTTTTTTTGCATTAAATGCCAATCTGAGTTTAGTTAGGAAATTCACATCTTACTCTGGGGTGTTTGAATGAAAACCAACCTTACCAGAAGACGTCGTCACTGGTAGCAATTAAATTTAAGGTACCAATATCCCAATAACAGGAAACTATGCAAAAGAGACAGAAATAAGTCTCATCGAAATATATACGAATATCAAAAGACTCGGTTTAAATCTCAGCAACAAAGTAACCAAAAAAACAGTTTCCTAGTTACCGAAAGGGATAAAATATGGTTGAAATGTCAGTATCTTACGACTCATGAGACTCAGAAATCAGCACCTTTTGGGAAGAGCCAATAGACTATTTTTGAAAAATTCTCAAATGGAGTGAATTTTCGTAGAATGAAGGTTTCTTCGAAGCACAATTTAATTTCTATGATAACCAACTATATTCCACCTTGGATATGGACACACTCGACACTACGCCACAGAACGAACACATAAAACTCTCTACGCCACTGGTTAATCTGCAACAAATCAAAGTAGACAGTATCAGGCAAATTCGAAATAGAATGGGTTATTCGATTCAATATGAAAATTTCAGTTGTTTAAACGAATCTGACACAAGCAAAACTAAAGATAAAAAATTTGTGACAGAATTGAAAATATCCGATGAGAAAAAGAAAACAGAGAAAGAGTAAAGTAATTATTCCCTGAGACAGTGTTGAACACTGAATCCTATAAAAGGTAGGAAAGAATGCTGGTCGTTACAAGCAAGGATTGACATATTTTACATCAACAGGCCTATTGTTGTGCTGTTCTCCCTCATCTAAGCAAGTGACCCGTCTCTGGTGTGTCGATTGGCTACGTGCTTGATTCGTTCATGACTCGATATCGACCTTATATCGGGAGGATTATAAAATTACTCTGCTCTGTTCGAAGGGGGCTTTCTCCGTCCTAAGACAGCACCTGTTCTTTCGTCGAAAAGGAGTAAGAGATGTTTTCGGCTCAGCCGCTCGGAAGAGGAATGCCAACGGGATGTAAGCTATTTTTGTCCATTCTTTGGGAGGCATGTTTTTTGCAGGGCACACAATGTTAATCTGAATTAATTTCATACTCCAATATCAGGAGGGAAAAAAATCACCCAATACATGGTCGTGCAATAAAATATATTAAATATAGTTATTGTATTATCTCTGAAAATCGTCTTTACATCGGAAGATGAAAGTTGGTTAGTGCTATTGTTGTGTTTTATTATTAAATGTTGTTTTATGGCGCTATTTTCAGAAAGGTGATAAGTGAGACGACGATATAATGTTGTGGTTGTATAGCAAATGTAAGACGACGACGAAAATATGATCGAAAGCGCTTGGGCGAAAGATATGGGACGATTCCTTTACCATCTAGATCACAGCACTAGAAAAATAACAAGCAATCTTGAAAAAAATAAAAAAGAAACAGTGTTCCATCGTCTTTAAGTAAACTTGCTTTATATATATATATATATATATATTGTATAGGTATTTTTATATATGTTATATATATTATATACAAATATATTATTTATATATGTTATATTTATTATATATAATGTTATATAATATATATATTACACATGTTATATTTATCATATTTATATTTTATATATATCATATATATTATACATTTTATATTATTTGTAGTATATATACATATACATATTCTATTACACCCCCCCCCACATATATATATATGATATATATACATTTATATATTACATATATATTATTTATTATACATGTATATCATATATTATACATATATGTTGTATATTATACATATAAATGTTATATATGTATATATTATATTGTATATATATTATACCTTGAGTTTTTTGCACGAACCCCTTCCGGTGGGTTAAGAGCAAAAAACCTCGAGTTGACACTATGTAGACTTTTCCAAAGCATTTAACTGTATACATTGAGTAAGGTGGACCAAATACTTCAATCCTATAGTGTCCCCCCCACCCCCAAAAAACTGTGGCAGCCATAATGATGCTCTATAAAAATACGAAAGTAAATGTTCGTTCACCGGATGGAGAAACAGACTTCTTTGATAGTGTCACAGGTGTGCTGCAAAGAGACACATTAACCCGATATCTGTTATTATCTACCTTGACTTCGAACGTCGATAGATTCAATAAAAAACGGACGAGCAAGGGTTGGGCGATCAGTTAGAATCTATCAACAACAGCTCTGTGCCGATACATGATGTAGTCTTGAAGATCTATCGGGAGCGATGGACGAGAGAGAAAGGTAGCGGGAGAGGGTCAAAGAGATCTGTGCTGGCGGCAAGACATCATGATCATGATGATATATATTTATATATATATTTTATGATTTATATATATATATATATATATATATATGTTCTCCTATGGACCCCTTCACATGGCCGAGCAAAAGCAAGGCGACCAGCTCGAACCTACATACAACAGCTCTGTGAAGATACGGGATGTAGCCCTGAAGACCAGCCAGAAGCGATGAACGATAAGGAGAAGTGGCGAGAGAGGGCCAGGGATATCCGTGCTGGCAGCACGATAAGATGATGAGATGATATTATATCTATAAAGTAAAAAGTAAAAGTAAAGTTTGCAACCGTAGTCAATGGCGACCAGAAGGCTCCCTTTTCAATAGCTACTACACCGAGGTGTAGGGAAGGTCACTACTCCTTTCCCTGAATTGCTCCACTTTATCCTTGATACGTACCTAATATTGCTGAGTGTTAAGCAAGGAGATATCAAGTAGCATTTTTCAAGTTTTTGATATGACGCACATATATATATATAATGTATCTGATATAGATATTATATATATTTTGTAATATATATATTATACATATTATAATATGTTTATATATTTATTATATAGATGTATGTATATAATATATGATTTAAATATATCATATATATAACATATGACATAATATGATTTACTCATTTGTGTTTTTCACACCAGCGTTAGCTGAAGGTTTTTCTCTGGAGTTTGAGTTATAGCAAGTCTCCTCAAGTTTCCAGGACTCTTCTCAGTTTTCTGGCAGTTTTCAATAATGCTGTTGTTTGGATGGTCTCCACTCGGCCGCCAACTTCCAAATCCTCCAGGCCCTTTAATAATCTTATAGTTACTGTACCAAAAGCACCAATCACAATTGGTATAATCTTCACCTGAATGTTCCATAGTTTTTTCAATTCTCTAGCAAGGTCAAGGTACTTATCTTTCTTTTCACATTCTTTCAGTTTTATTCTGTGGTCTGCCGGGACAGCAAAGTCGATAATTATTATTATTATTATTATTATTATAGTTTTTTCACATCAACTAACGCTTATGGTCTTCCACAGGAGTTTGAGTGACAACAAGTCTCCTTAAGTCATTATTATTATTATCATTATTATTATTATTATTACTCATTAGAGGTTTTCACATCAGCGTAATCTGATGGTCTTTCCTGGAGATTGAGTGACTGCAAGTCTCCTCAAGTCTCCAGGACTCTTCACAGTATTCTGGCCGTTTTCAATAATGCTGTTGTTTGGATGGTCTCCACTCGGTCGCCAACTTCCAAATCCTCCAGGCCCATTAATAATCCTTTAGTTACCGTGCCAAAAGCACCAATCCCAATTGGTATAATTATCACCTTCGTGTTCCATAGTTTTTTCAATTCTCTTGCAAGGTCGAGGTACATATCTCTCTTTTCACATTCTTTCAGTTTTATTCTGTGGTCAACCGGAACAGCAAAGTCGCCAATTTTGCATGTTTTTTTTTGTTGTTGATTATTATAAGATCTGGTCTTCTGGCCGAGATTAGGTAATCCGTTTGTATGTCAAAGTCCCATAGGAGTTTATGTGTGTCATTTTCTCGGACATGTGCTGGGTTGTGCATGTACCATTTGTTGGCATGGTCAAATTTAAATTTCTTGCACATTTCCCTGTGGATCACCTTGTCTACCCAGTCGTGTCTAGCTTGTACTCCTTCTGTGCCAATTTGCTGCATCAGCTTATTATGTGATTGATGGTTCCATCTTTGTCACTGCATAGTCTACATTTGCTATTTTGTTTCGTCTTCTCTATTCTCGCCTTGTTATGATTGGTTCTTATGACACTGTTTTGTACTGCCATTAGGAGAGATTCTGTTTCTCTCTACACGAGTGAGTTCGAGTCTCATTGGGTGCCCCATTCATTCGGCCTTGTGCCACATCGAAGCAAAGAGCTTCGTAAATTACAGATTCTGTTTCTCTCTTAAAGTTTCCTTTTCTTTGCCATGTCCTGGTTTTGTCGTGTGATATGTTGTTTATTAGTCGTTTAAAACGCCCATGGAGTTGTTTTCCTTTCCATTTTTATTTCCTAGTTATTGTCATTCTGTTATCTACCGTGTTGTCAGTATTGTTTCTTCTTCTTCTTCTTCTTCTTCTTCTTCTTCTTCTTCTTCTTATGATTATTATTATTATTATTATTATTATTATTATTATTATTATTATTATTCACTCATTAGAGCTTTTCACATCAGCGATAGCCGATGGTTTTTCACTGAAGTCTGAGTGACAGCAAGTCTCCTCAAGTCTCCAGGACTCTTCTTAGTATTCTGGCAGTTCTCAACAATGCTGTCGTTTGGATGGTCTCCACTCGTCCGCCAACCTCCAAGTCCTCTAGTCCCTTTAGTAATCCCTTAGTTACTGTTCCAAACGCACCTATTACAATTGGTATAATTGTCACCGGCATGTTCCACAGTTTTTTCAGTTCCCTAGCAAGGTCGAGGTATTTATCCTTCTTTTCACATTCTTTCTGTTTTATCCTGTGGTCTGCCGGGACAGCAGAGTCGACTATTTTGCTAGTTCTCTTTTTTCTGTTGATTATTATTAAGTCTGGTCTCCTGGCCGGGATTAGGTGATCCGTTTGTATATTAAAGTCCCATAGGAGTTTATGCGAGTCATTTTCTAGGACAGGTGCTGGGTTGTGCATATACCATTTGTTCGTATGGTCGAATTTAAATTTCTTACACATTTCCCTGTGAATCATCTTACCGACCCAGTCGTGTCTCGCCTTATACTCCCGCTGTGCTAATTTGCTGCATTCGCTTATTATATGATTGATATTTTGTCTCTGTCGTCACATAGTCTGCATTTGCTATTTTGTTGTGTCTTATCTATTCTCGCTTTGATACGATTCGTTCTTATAGCGTTGTCCTGTGCTGCTATTAGGAGAGATTCTGTTTCTCTCTTAAAGTTTCCTTTCCTTAGCCATGTCCATATTTTGTCGTGTGAGATATTGTTTATTAGTCGTTTAAAGCGCCCATAAAGTTGTTTTCCTTCCCATTTTTGTTTCCTAGTTACTGTCATTCTGTTGTTCATCGTGTTCTCAGTTTCGTGTCTGGTGGCTGTAATGAGTCCTCCTTCGTGTTTTTGTATATAGTTTCCGAGTCGATGTATGGATGTGTCAACGCTGTCTTCAATGCTGGCGTGTCCTCTTCCTCCCTCTTTTCTAGATACATATAGTCAGTCAACGTCGTCTCTGGGATGCAATGCCTAATGCATTGCCATTAGTTTTCTTGTCCTTTGGTCCATTTGTTTAAGTTCCTCTCGGGTTCACTTGAGAAAGGGTCCGGAATATCTAACGAGAGGTATAGCCCAAGTATTTATTCCTTTGATGAGGTTTCTGCTATTGAGTTTTGTCTCGAGTAGTTTTCTGGTTCTTCTGAGGTATTCTTTCTGGATTTTTTCTTTCATTTCTGCTTGTTTGATGGTGTCAGCCTCCAAGATGCCCAAGTATTTGTAAGTTTCGTTTTCTGCGAGTGATTTTATCTTATCCTCGTTTGGTAGTTCTATCCCGTCAGTTAGATGTCGTTTGCCACTTTTCATTACAAGCATTGCACATTTTTCTATACCAAATTCCATTCATTATTATTATTATTATTATTATTATTATTATTATTATTATTATTATTCCCACGACTGTACACTCACCTATTTTAGAGCTATCTTTATAAAGTCTGTCTATCAGGTCATTCTTTCTTTTTCATGGTATATCAACCTTCGTGGGTTATTTAATCTAAACTAGATACTTGAAGAAGAACAGTAGCGTTACTATTTAACCCATAGCAGAGGGATAAGTGGGTTCTTGCTTTTTCCTTGGGTATTCGTCCGAAAGTGAATGCGGTAGCACGACTGGAGTTCAAACTCATTTATAATTATATTAATATCCAGTACATTAGCCACAACTCCCCCGGTTATTCTTTGTGAGTTCGATACGTAAGTAGTTCCTCACGAGTATGACCTTTTGCCAAACTAAAGTTACTTTTGTAATTATCTCGGGTAGGCCACGTCTTGAATATATTGAACTGTTCATAAATAACTATTGTTGTAAAAATAAAGGAACGACTAGATAATAACTGATTAAATATGCAATAAATCTTGTTGCTTTCAATCGAGGAATCATTAATGAGGATTAATTGCTTAGAATCGGGGAGACGTTCATGCATATTTCAATGAGGGAAGATGTTTCTGCCGCCATAAGATCAAGATAGTTTTTCAGTAATATTTCTCAATGAAGAAAATCCATAGACCACAAAACAGAATATATTCCTAATTGGAATCATAGCAATTGTAGCTATAGTGAAAGGAAAATGTTTGCTAGAAATTTATATGACCCTGTCCCTTTATTTAAACTGTGATATCTTTGCTAAGATTCATTAAACTAATTGGTGTGATCAAATAGTATTGATACTGCCGCTTTAAATTCATTTCCATATTCTCAGCAAGGTTTATAATACGCTGACTCTATTCCCTGCTGAGGGGTAAGACCCAACCCTTAGGAGCGTCCAAGGTATGATACTAAATTTCATCTGATGGTGAGGCTTTAGTTCTGGAGATCTGGGGAGTGTTGCATACCTTTTCATTGCCATTACTCCCTTATCCAATTTGAGTTGGATTGGAAGTATCTGTTAGCGTTCCATTTCTGGGTCAAATAGATCTGTTTAAAATTATTCATATTCAACGTGTGCAAAAAAAAAAGAAAAAAAAAAGAAAAAAAAAAAAGAAAGAATACTCTGAATTTTATTGTAAAATTTTCGACACTAATGAAAATCTTCTTCTTCTTCTTCTTCTTCTTCTTCTTCTTCTTCTTCTTCTTCTTCTTCTTCTTCTTCTCTCTCTCTCTCTCTCACAGTATATATATATATATATATTACTCGAAGAAAAAACTTTATGGTAGTGTTATCATTTATATCTCATCTTCACTTTGAATATCGCATTATAGAGATGCAATCTATTCATTATTATTATTATTATTATTATTATTATTACTACTACTACTACTACTACTACTACAATATTAAAAAAATCCTAAGCTTCTCTCTATATTTTTGTTTTCTTTTGCCACCTTTACGCATCTTCTTGTCTACAATACAATAATTATCTGTGCCCACTTTTTGCCATGAAAAGAAAAATAAGTGTTTGGGATTTTCCAAGAAATCTCTAAAAGACATGACAACGATTCTTCGTGTTGAGTTTTGCTGTTATATTAAAAGCCCTTCCGGACAATGTTTGAACGCTGATTCTCGGCGCCTTATTTTTGGCATTGTCTAGAGGTCTGACATGCATTTCTTGACCAACGAACTATAATAGGAGCCTGTCACAGGCCTGGCGCCAAGCAGACAACTTACAGAATAATCCAACATGGCTTCATCGATGAAAAAAATCACAGCTCTCATCCAGATAGGATTATAATTTTATCTTGTCCTACAATCAATGGGCAGGATGAAGCCATTGAAAACGCGTCTACGCCAAACGGTACCAAGAAATAATTAAGCAACCCTCATACAACCCAACTGAATGAGAAGTAAATGGTGTATGTATATAATATTAGAACTTACATATATATTCACATGGATATCGGAATTTCCATATGCACACAGAAAAAATAACCAAAATTAAAGTGAATGAAACATATTTAGTCAGGCCATGCATGCAAATGTAAGATTACGAATATTGATTCTGTTAGAAGTTATATATATATATATATATATATATATATATATATATATATAGAGAGAGAGAGAGATTTACACTCTCAATAAGTAATAAATACTGCCCTACCAAATTCTTTAAACAAAAGTTGATTTTAATCGAAACAAAAAATACCAGGACTTTTTCATTATTTCTAGTGAGACATTTAAACGGATATTGTTAGTTATTATTTTTAACAAATTCTGCAGGAATAAACCCCAATAATCATGAATAAAACATCAATGTATATGTATACATTTTTTTTCTTGATAACTATTTGGTAAATTTCTATGTAAGTTTATTTTGTTTGCAGCAGGATCTGTATTAAATCTAATTTCAAAAACCATTCAAGTCAAAGAAGAAATGCTGAGTACTTCTGGGCAGTAGGGACGAACTCGTAAGCAATGTTCTCTTCTGAAATAAACGTGGACACGCCAGTGTTGGGCGATCACGGGCTGCGCTGAAATAAGGTATGTAAACCTTTGCTAGTTGACCAACAATGGCGCATCTATATGTAGGGGTCCATAAGAGAATGTCACAAGCGAATTTGTCCCTACTTTTCAAAAAGTAGGTGTGTATAAACTGATGCGAGTATAGATAGAAATATTTTCAACCGATGCTCAAAAGCTGGAATATAAATCTCTGTTTATATTTTAACAAAATAGTCTTTACCAAAGAAGAATTTCACTAATAAGGGAGATTATACAAGTAAAACATACTTATACCTAATGAATACTTGATAAACAATCAAGTCTCCTTCATATTGTGAATATTTCGATTTTTATCGCCATTATTCTCAAGTCATTTACATGTAGAAATGAGGAAAATATCTCTGAAAAACCTCCCTGTGCATAATTAATATTTGATGGAGAAAGAACAAAAACTTTCTCTTGATTTTGTAAACATTTCCGTGATTATTGCCGTCATATTTATAATTTGAAATTCACACAGAAGGCGTGATTATCCTAATGGTTGTCGTCGTTGAAAATCTGTGATCTAAGTTCAAACCCTGAACAATTTTGTTTGCGTTTAACTTTGTGTAAACGTTTTTGGGAAATTCCTGAATCCAAGTTTTCTTCCTCCTCAGCTATGGGTAAATATTTGACTAGATTGAGATTTCTAGCCTCGTTAAAAGCAAATTTCTTGAGAGAAGGAAAACACTGACTTGAGACCCACCACAGACGGGGTCAGGTAACCGGTTGAATGGCAAAGCAAGCGGCATGAGTCCAACGGTGTATCTAATCTCGATCTGGTAAATCTTTTGAAGACACAAAAGCCAAGTTTTACAACACTGTGCCTATTTCTTGGGCGACTCCTGAGTCATGAAAATTGATTTTAACGGTATTTCAACTACTCAGGAATTTTTTATGCCTAGAAATTTGGGAATTGGTTCATTGTACGTTTAAATTTTTATTTTTTATGTTGTTTTCATAGGGTGTTTTTACACATTGTTATATGATATTCCTAATACAAGTAATTTTGAACGACAAATCGAACCCTTAAAGTTACTAATACTTTGGGTCAGAGTAAACCTGGGAGTAATAGAAGCAAAGGAATGATTCCAGGGCTCCAGAGCCTCACCACCATATGCATTTTTATGTCATACTTAGGACACACTTTTGCAGTGGGGGTTCCAACCCATCAACTGGGGATAAAGTCATCGTATTCTGAGCCTATAAAGAAGGAGAGAAATGAAACAGATAACTCAGAGAATGTTTGCCAAGATCCAAACACAGATACATGATCTTGCTGTCTTGGTAGAAAGAAAGAAAGAAAAAAAGGAAAGAAAAAAGAAAGAAAGAAAGAAAGAAAGAATGACGAGTGTAGAAAGAAAGAAAGAAAGAAAAAAAGAAAGAAAGAAAGACAGATACCGAAAGGAATAAGAAAGAAAGAAAGAAAGAAAGAAAAAGAGAAAGAAAGAAAGAAAGAAATAGAATGGATGAAATCAACTCTGTAAAACATCCATGCAACTAATCAATAATCTATAAAGTCTCCTTGATTTTGTAAGAATTTACACATTTCCTGTCACATTAACAAACCCCTTCCGGCCGAGCTTAGAATACACTTATTGTACCTTTACAGAAGGGGTACACACCCACAAAAGGAAGGTATCCAAAGTATTACACTAAACAGCATCTGATGATGCGGTTCCAGTTTTGGAGATCTGGGGAGTGCATAGCATACCTTCATTGCCATTACTCTCAGGTCGACTCTGTTAGGATCTCATCTATAAGTCGAATACATAAGTTTTAAAATTATTCATATCCAATAGAATACCACATAATCATGCGCAAAAAACCCTTAAGAAAAAACAATAAAAGTAACCCTAAGCGGGTTGATATGCCGTTAAAATCAATCAATCATTCAACAGCATTATTGAAAAATTGAAAGCAACTCCGAAAAATATGCTTCTAGCTAATCAGTACAGTTTTTTTTAAGAATGAATACACTTACTATTTATTTGTTTGTTTGAATATGTGGGTTTTATGGCATATCAACCTTTGTAGGCTATTTAATGCATAATCTATTTTAAAACAGTTCTATTTCAAACAATTCTGTTTAGCATGAGTACACAGTTTAATTGTCAAAAACATTTCTATTTCAAGCTATTCAGTTTATTTAAACAGTTCTGTTTTAAAAAAATCAGTTTAGCATAAATATAGTTTTTTGTTTATACACAGATGTTAAAACTGTTCTATTTCAGATAATTCAGTTTAGCGTAAGTACAGATTCAATGTCAAAAAGAGTTGTATTCCAAACAATTCAGTTTAGCATACAAAAACATTTCCATGTCAAACAATTCAGTTTAACATAAGAACGTAGTTAAAATGAAGTACGCAGTTTAATTGTCAAAGCAGTTATATTTCAAGCAATCCAGTTTAGCATAAGTACAGTGTTTAGTTCTATTTGACCCATAGATAGGGCTCTATCAGGTGCCACCACTCCGGGTCGGAGTGAACCCGGGAGCGATGGCAATAAAGCGGTCCTCTGCATTTCCCAAAGCTCCGGCATTACTGGAACCTCACCATCAGATTGTTTAGTGTCATAATCAGGATACTCGTTGGTGGGGGTGGGGGGTCTTATCCTTCTGCAGAGAAGCAGCCGGTATATTCTGCAGCCCCTGCCGACTCGGCAATTATTATTAAAAGTATAACGCAATGACATAAATGAGCAGGCCTATCCTTTATTAAGTGTTCTTTATTGATACAGAACATTAATTTAACAGGTTTCTTTCATATTTTACCTTAAAGAAACTTCATTTATTATATATATTATATAAGTGCCCGTGATGTAATGGTTATCGTCGTAGGAAATGGACACGGCGACACGAGTTCAAATCATGAACGAGACAGATTGCATTTCACATCGCACTAATACCCTTGGGAAAGGTATGAATCCAATTATTCTCCCTCCAGCTATGGGTAAATAGTAGGGCAGACTAGGTTCTTCAGCCTTGGTGAGGCAACTAGTCTAAGAGAAGGAAAACTCTGAATTCAAACCTGTTAAACTCCGCTTAAAAAATTGACCTTGTGCCATATCCTGCCCGAGCGAAGGGGTTGGGGAAAAAAGGAGGTGCCCGTGGTGTAATGGTTATCGTCGCAGGATATGGACACGGCGACACGAGTTCAAATCCTGGACCTGATTGATTGCAATTCACATAGCACTAATACCCTTGGGAAAGGTATGAATCCAAATATTCTCCCTCCAGCTATGGGTAAATAGTAGGGCAGACTAAGTTCTTCAGCCTTGGTGAGGCAACTAGTCTAAGAGAAGGAAAACTCTGAATTCAAACCTGTTAAACTCCGCTTAAAAATTGACCTTGTGTCATATCCTGCCCGTGCGGAGGGGTAGGTAAATATATATATCAAGTGGAGCAAGCAGATAGAGTAACATAAATTCTTGTTTACTCACACCCGAAAAGGAAATCTTATGACACGTTTATAACCTCAAAAAGAAAATTACATAAACAAACATTTACTGCAAATACAGGTGTGAAATGCGTTTTTTTGTTAGAATAGGGACATGATCTAATTTTATATGGAACATTCAAATAGATATAAACATAAAAAAAACCCAGATGAGTACACAAAACACAGAGTTGAATCTTTTGTATACAATGCACTAAAATATACAAGTTCCATAGATACATTCAGATATACTTGATTGTGTGAACACCGGGGTATCTACGTTTTTAATCTCTTCCCTGCCATTACTGACTGTACTCGCTTTCATACAGCGATGAAAAATTGCTGGCAAAGAGATCTGTTTATCTCTCTTCAATGAAATCATTGTATTTATGATAATCAAAAGTATTACGTTGTTTCTAATGTTCTAAGTGGTGATAAAAGTATGTATTTTTTGTATTTGTTGTGCAAATGTATTCCTCTGTTTTTATTTGAGGTTGGTTGGTTGGGTTTTATGGCATATCAACCTTTGTAGGTTATTTAACGCCAAATCCATTTTTATGTAAATAATCTGTTCTATTTAAAACAGTTCAGTTTAGCATAAGTACACAGTTTAATGGTTAAAAACATTTCAATTTCAAACTATTCAAGCAGTTATATGTAATGATTCAGTTAAGTGTAAATACAGTTTTAATGTCGAAAAACAGTTCTATTTCAAATAATTCAGTTAAGCATAAGCACGCAGTTTAAGTGTAAGTACGGTTTAATTTCAAGCTATTCAGTTTATTCAAACAATTCAGTTTAGCATTAGTATGCTGTTAGTTCTATTTAACCCATAGATAGGGCCCTATCAGATGCTACCACTCCGGGCCAGAGTAGACCGGGGAGCAATGGCAATAAAGGGGTACTCCACATTCCCCAAAGCTCCAGCATTGCTGGAACCTCACCATCAGATTGTTTAGTGTCATATCAGGACACTCGTTTGGGGGGTCTTACCCCTCTACAGAGTTGCAGTCAGTGTATTCTACAGCCCCAGTTGACCGGGCAAGTTTTTATTTGAGTTCTTTTAAAACTGGAATTTCTTTTAAAACTTGTGTTTTATTTAGAGTGTAATAATTTTGGAAATCACTTTAGATCCTTTTAAAAGATTCTAATGATTCTAATATGTGTGTGTGTGTTGTTGTTGTCTGGAGTCGAGGGCGACCAGAAGGCTCCCTTTTCAATAGCTGCTACACCGAGGTGTAGGGGAGGGCGCTACTCCTTTCCCTGGATTGCTCCACCTTACCCTCGATACGTACCTTGTATTGCTGAGTGCTAAGCAAGGAGGTATCAAGTACCATTTAAAAAAGTCTTTGGTATGACGCGACTTGGGATTGAACCCAGGTCTCCCGGACCATTGGCGAACACTCAACGCCTTAGGCCAATGAGCCGGATATATATATGTGTGTGTGTGTGTGTGCGTGTGTGTGTGTGTGTGTTCAACTGTGTGGATTATTCTGTCGGCGGGGCATAGAATATCCACAAAAGAGGCATAAGACCCTCTACTCACAAAAAAGAAGGGTTTTCTGGACTATAACACGAGGCTGTATCTGTTTGTGAAGCTCCAGACTTGAAGATCTGTGGAGTGTGGAGCACCCTTCATTGCCATTACTCCCATATCCACTCTGACTCGAAGAGTATTACCTGTTAGAGTCTAATATCTGGGTTAAATAGATCTATCTAAAAATACCATTAACTAGATGTAAATACCGGAGAAATTGGCATAATGGCCGGAGTATTCGACAGTTGCCTGGGATACCGAGGTTCAATTCCAGGTCGAGTCATAGCAAAAACTCATAAAAGGGTACTTAATGCATCTTTATTTAACACTCAGCATTAGAAGGTAAGAATTAAGGGTAAGTTAGTAATCCAGAGAAGGAGTATCGCCCTCCTGTAACCTTCAGTGTTGTAGCTACTGTCAGCCAATTACTATAATTAAATGACAAAAACAAAAGACGAACAACAACTACAAAAAAATAAATAAATGAAAATAGAACAAAATGTAAAATGCAAAATTGCAGTCCAACGTAACTTGTTCCGTTACACCGAGTTTAACGTGCTTCGGACGGGAAGAAGAAACCGTAAATTTAAAGGAAAGTTTTTTACGTGACATGATGTATATATACACGTGACAAAAAAATTCTTTTTAGATTTTTACGTTCCCATGACCAAACTAATAAAATTGATGATATTTATCCTTAAGCATTATCTTGGAGGTTAAGGACACAAAAATCTATTATTCTATCTGCTGTTAATGGTCCGTTCACTTTTTATTATAAAGATTTTTTTTTTTAAATTTAAGACACCATCATAGATAACCCATGAAAGTTGATATGTCATTAAACAAAGAAGCCAAACTAAACCTGTGTGGCTCATGCCTGTAATTTATGTATTAGTACGAAATAGCAATTATATTTTAGTGCCGGTACTCTTTTTAACTTTAAGTGAAAGTATATATATATATATATATATATATATGTATGTGTGTGTGTGTGTGTGTGTGTTTGTGTGCGAGGGTCATTCATTAAATAAGTGGATGCTATTGAAAAAAGCAAAATGAATTCCATTAGATTTTTTCCGTATATATAAACTCATCATTTTTTTAAATAAGATTATAGCAAAAATTATGGTAATCTAAGAAAGATATTTGCTTTGCCGTCAGCATGTTTTTTATCTATTAATATTTTTTTTATCTATTAATATTTTTTTTTTATCTATTAATATTTTGGCTGTCTATATATGCTGGGGATTAAAAAAAAAACATTACAGTATTCAATTTAAATTTGGGGTTGACCTGATAAGTCACTCATGTTCCCACGAGTACACTCAAAGAAATGAGATGACCTTCTTCTGCAACTGTACGGGCACCTATATCCTATCTCTAAAACCATCCTAATAAGACGAACAAGGCATGTGGAACACTAAAGGAGAAGCAAAGACGGACTCATAAGTGAGGTCTTCCTATGGACCCCTACGCGCTAACATGCTGGAATTGGCAGACCAACAAGAACTTCCATGCAACTGCTCTGTATGGATAAAGGATGTAGTCTAGAAAACCTGTCAGAAGAGATGGATGATAAGGACGAATAGCAACAGATGGTCAGTGAAATCCATGCTAGCAGCGCAACCTGATGATATATATATATATATATATATATATATATATATATATATATATATAAAAATATAGGTATGTATTTATTAGATAACCCATGAAAGTTGATATGTCATTAAACAAAGAAGCCAAACTAAACCTGTGTGGCTTATGCCTGTAGATTAATGTATTAGTACGAAATAGCAATTATATTTTAGTGCCGGTACTCTTTTTAACTTTAAGTGAAAGTATATATATATATATATATGTATGTGTGTGTGTGTGTGTGTGTGTTTGTGTGCGAGGGTCATTCATTAAATAAGCGGATGCTATTGAAAAAAGCAAAATGAATTCCATTAGATTTTTTCCGTATATATAAACTCAGCATTTTTTAAAATAAGATTATAGCAAAAATTATGGTAATCTAAGAAAGATATTTGCTTTGCCGTCATTTAAAATGGTAAACGCTACGACACCAAATAGACGCTTGCTATACCACGACACTACATAGACGTTTGCGCCACTACAGTTCGCAACAGACTTTTGCAGAACCACGGTACTCTATTGTCATTTTTTACACTACAGCATCACATAAACACGAATAAGACCACAGTTCTACATCGTCTTTGAGTGTTGCACTACACCTTCAGTTCTTGTTGGCTCCGTCGTAAAATCGCCGTAAGAAAAAGTGACGAATACACAAAACACCGTCTTGGTTAACAAAAAAAAAAAGAATTTGTAATGCCCACATGGAAGTGGCAGCAGAATGCATATCAATCAAACTAAGAGTGAAACATAGGTTTCCCTGGGAGACATTACCCGTTAAGAAAAAACGTGAAAACCGCATCGTTATACAATAAAAAGAAACCAACTAATGCCAATGCCCAGAAACTTAAGAAGGCACAAAGTGAACTAAAAGAATAAACAGAATACATTCAAGGCCAGATCAATAAGATTAGAAACTCGGTGGAAGAAAGACAATCTCGGGTAGCATGGCTGATAGTAAATGAAGTGAACAGAAGGAATAGCTCTGCGATTGATAAACTAAAAGCTGACAGCCAAGAAGAACGAATACGCCTGTGGAAAAATCATTTCAAGAATCTGCTCGGAAAATCCTCGAAATTTACGGATGAACCTATCACGAAAGTTATTAATAATCAACTAGACATCAAACTGCCGAACTTGATGAAATACCCCTAGAAGAATGGAAAATAAGGAAATTCGACGACATACTGTTTCGATACTGCGAAGCCGTATATAACCAGAATATAATATAATGATGGACAAAGGTCTGCATCTTTCCTTTCCCCTAGAAGGGTGACCTTGGAATAGCCAAGAACTACTGAGGTATGACCCTTACTTCCATAGCAGCCAAGATTTACAATGTTCTGCTACTCAACCGCATTGAACCTGAAATTGAGAGAATTCTTCGGAAGAACCAAAATAGCTTTCGGAGAAATCGATCCACGACATCACAAACTTTGACAATTCCTTAAATTCTAGAAGGTGTTCGTCCAAAAAACCTCGTGATGACACAATCATTTATAGATTTCTCATAGGCATTTGACTCCATACACAGAGGGAAGTTAAAGCAAATACTTCCAGCCTAAAGAAACCGCGCAGCCATTATGATGTTCTATAAAAACATGAAAGAAAAAGTCCGCTCACCGGATAGAGAGACAGTCTTCTTTGACATTGTCACAGGTGTGCTGCAAGGGGACACATTAGCCCCATACCTGTTTATTATCTACCTAGACTACTTGTTTTGAACATCAGTAGATTTAATGAAAGAAAAGGGATTTACTTTGGCAAAGGCTAGAAACAGACGATACCCTGCACGAACAATTACGGACGGGGACTACGCTGATGACATTGCGCTTCTGGCAAATACACCCGCCCTGGCCGAATCCCTGCTTCATAGTGTGGAATGGGTAGCAGGTGGTATAGGCTTCCATGTGAATACAGACAAAACAGACTTCATGTGCTTTAATCAAAGGAGTGACATCTCCACACTAAACGATAGTTCTCTGAAACTAGCGGACGGTTGTGTCAATACTACTGTATGGATGCACCACATGGACGATGATCGTGCGTATGGAGAAAAAGCTTGACAGAAATTGCACAAGAATGCTACGAACTTTATTGAACAAATCCTGTAAGCAACATCCCACAAAACAAAAGCTGTGCGGCTACCTACCACCAATCTCGGAAGCAATAAACAATAGAGGCGAATGGTGAGAGAGGGTCAGGGAAATCCGTGAAAGTGGCACATCATGATTATGACTCCTCTTAATTGTCGCAGAAGAGAGAGAAAATAGAACATGAACTGAGTCCACTACTTTAGATAAATAGGGAGAAATAAACTATCGCAGGACGAGAGAGGCAAACATAGACCTTGATATCATCTTTCTCGTTTTCTGTTATAGTTCTTGTACGTAACTGTTCGGAGTCCGATCTTCACATTTTCGCAAAATAGGTGCTGTAATTTTTGGCTCGACTTCACATCTCTTTGGTAAGTGTTCAACTAACTTTCTTTTCTTATTTTCTATCCCACGTCAACTCCAACGACTCCTCCGTTGAACTTATTTTAACCAATCACAGCCAGCGATTATTTTGCTGCTGACACATTTCTATTTTTAACTTGGACGGCTGCAACCGTTCACTTTCCTATTCGTTTCTCCTTTGTCATAAAGCCCCCCCCTCTCTCTCTCTCGTACTGCCTTGAATTTCTTTCTCATATATATATTCATCCTTTTGCACTGCCTTATCCCAACAAGGAAACAACTTACTGCTAAATCGACCGGAGTTCCTAATCATATTACAAAATAGCAATTACAAATCAGAGTACTCCCAGTTTCAACAGAGGTTTGTCATCAAAATTTTCTGTGGCTGAAAAGTTCAAACCACTAGAAATTTATTTGAAGAACATGCACTGTTAACGTTGAAGCATATTTTAGTAAAAACAAAAACAACAAAAAACAACCTATTGACAAATTGGCAAAACATGGGTTTTTCACTTGGAGATTGAGACAATCTATTGCGTTGAAGCTCACTGATTCTCCAATTAAGAAAAAGTTCCTGTCATAGTGGTGAGTAATGAAGATCTTGCTAACAGTATTCTTGGACATAAAAAGAGCCATCTCTGCTGATTTATATAAGTGGGCACATACTCATACACACTCACGCAACCATAAACACATATAGTATAGTTACCCTCTTTCCAACTGGTACCGAATATACTCTCTTTATTCTTATTTCCACCACTCGTTCTGAAGACTATTATATATTTCATTGTATCATATATATATATATATATACTCCTCCGCTGGATTGAGCACTCCCGCGATGGAATTACCGGTTGCCACTCGCATAATGCAAAACTATTCTAAGGAAGCCGTTTAGCGTATCTATTTAAACAAAACAAAAAATGATACGTATGCGTTAAAATCACTTCGCTTACCCTGAGTTTTTTAGTGTTTGTGCAGTAGAATATCCTTCTGTTGTAAAGTCAACCAGGTTTCGATCCAAGCTTCGGGCATTGCGCGTGTCTAGCCACACTGAGGAGTTGTGATACAACGAAACAGTCTGTCTGTGGATGACAATAAATATGCTCCCCTACCCTTGTAGGGTTGAGCTCTCTAGCGAGGGAAGTAATGGTTGCCACTAGCGTAAAGCAAGGCTCTTCAAATGGAATGAGTCCTCGGTAGCCGTTAAGCAGATAAATGTGAACATAAGAAATGTGATACATAAGCGTTTAAATTTCCCTTGCTTGCTCTAGTTTCCTCGTAGCTGAATGGTAGAAACTTGGATTGACGTTTGAGTCAGCCGGGTTTCGATCCCAACTTCAGGAATCTAGCCTGTGTAACCACACTGAAGAATTGTGATACAACGAAACAGTCTGTGGATGACAATATATACATATATATATATAAGAGTGTTGGTTGTCATTTGAATTCATTTCTGCTTACCCAACGCGCTACGTTCGTAGCCTGGCTTAACCTCATAAAAACACGCGTCCACATGTAACAATAACGCATACCCCACAACACACTTACAACCACACATAAACGAAATCCCAACGGTTTTTTGTCCGTATTTTTTCGTATTTTGGATTTTCAATTCATTCCATCTTCTTAACCGTCTGCTGATTGTTGTTTTTACAAAAGAACTCCATGAAGCACAGGGTCGCAGTCTATTTTCCATGGAATATATATATATATATATATATATATATATATATATATATATATATATATATATATATAAATTGTGTCTGGGGTTTATGTGTTTGTATATATATATATATATATATATATATATATAAACCATTGTATTAAACATATTTTAAACACCCGATTAAGACGGTGCATTTGATGGCTGAGGGTCCTTTAAGTATAGAGTTAAAAAAAGATAAAAGGACGCCTCTAATGTTAAATAATTTACTTTTGTTAACCATTTTGATTCAACTTTCTTTCTTTATTTCTTTGAGTTTGTATTATAGTTGTAATCTAGATATTTCCCAGTAATAAAAACCAAAAACAGCGTTACAAAGATTACTTGTAAAGGTAATAATTTAATTCTTATTCATGAAAAAAGAGCGTTTTACAGCGAAGCTGAGTAATATCAATTTCCGATATAACAAGAGAGAACAAATGTCTTGACATTTTTGAGATCACACAAAAGTGAAACTGTCAATAATAAAATAAATAAATAAATGAAATCAATAAAAGCATTCAGCTTATCTGAACCGACAAGTTAACAAAAATATTTTAACTTTTATTTTGTATATCATTTCTATGCATGTGACCATATTCTGAACTGGATAACATAAAAAACAAAAACAAAAAACGTTCCGCTTGTTTATTGTAGATATCACATAAAAATACTTGCTTACCTACTTTCTTATATATGTATGTATGTATGTATGTATGTATGTATGTATGTATGGATCTCTCTATCGATCGATATATCAATCTATCTATCTATCCATCTATTTTGGTATTTTCCTTTTTTGTACGTATTTAGTATGTATAAAAATACTCGCCAACCTACTCTTAAATGTATCTATCTATCTATCTATCTATCTATCTATCTATCTATCTATCTATCTATCTATCTAGTTCTAAAATTGCTGTATCATCGAACTTTTGGTCATTGACATTTTACTTTAACTTCACAACATGAAAATTACATGTAAAATCAATGTTAAGGAAAAAGAAAAAAAAAACTGCTTATCATCAACTAAAATCTCTATTACTATTTTTTTACTCGTCCTTATATTTTATAACAGCTTCAAAATTCCCGATTATATTTTATAACAGCCCAAATTCTCAATTATATTTCATAACAGCCCGAATTCTCCATTATATTTTATAACAGCCCGAATCCTCCATTATATTTTATAGCAGCCCGAATTTTACATTATATTTCATAACAGCACGAATTCTCAATTATATTTCATAACAGCCCGAATTCTCAATTATATTTTATAACAGCCCGAATTCTCCATTATATTTTATAACAGCCCGAATCCTCCATTATATTTTATAGCAGCCCGAATTTTACATTATATTTCATAACAGCACGAATTCTCAATTACATTTGATAACAGCCCTAATTCTCAATTATATTTTAAAAGACGCCGAATTCTCCATTATATTTTATAACAGCCCAAATTCTTGATCATATTTTATTTCTGCCCGAATTATCCATTTTATTTTATAGCAGCCCGAATTTTACATTATATTTCATAACAGCACGAATTCTCCATTATATTTTGTAACAGCCCAAATTCTCGATCATATTTTATAACAGCCCGAATTCTCCATTATATTTTATAACAGCCCGAATTCTTGATAATATTTTATAACAGCTTCGAAATTCTCCATTATATTTTATAACTGCCAAAATTCATTAATATTTTATACCAGCCCGGATTCTACATTATATTTTATAACAGCCCAAATCTCTCCATTATATTTTAAAACCACCCGAATCCTCCATTATATTTTATAACAGCCCAAATTCTCCCTTATATTTTATAACAGCCCGAATCCTCCATTATATTTTATAACAGCCCGAATTCTCCCTTATATTTTATAACAGCTCGAATTCTCCATTATATTTTATAACAGCCCGAAATCTCAATTATATTTTATAACAGCGCGAATTCTAAATTATATTTAATAAGAGGCCGAATTCTCCATTATATTTCATAACAGCCCGAATTCTCCATTATATTTTATAACAGCCCGAATTCTCCATCATATTTTATAACAGCCAGAATTCTCCATCATATTTTAAAACAGCCCGAATTCTCCATTATATTTTATAACAGCCCGAATTCTCCATTATATTTTATAACAGCCCAAATTCTCCCTTATATTTTATAACAGCCCGAATCCTCCATTATATTTTATAACAGCCCAAATTCTCCCTTATATTTTATAACAGCCCGAATCCTCCATTATATTTTATAACAGTCCAAATTCTCCCTTATATTTTATAACAGCCCGAATCCTCCATTATATTTTATAACAGCCCGAATTCTCCCTTATATTTTATAACAGCTCGAATCCTCCATTATATTTTATAACAGCCCGAATTCTCAATTATATTTCATAACAGCCCGAATTCTCCATTATATTTTATAACAGCCCGAATTCTCCATTATATTTCATAACAGCCCGAATTCTCCATTACATATAATACCAGCCCGAATTCTCCATTATATTTTATAACAGCCCAAATTCTCCATTATATTTTATAACAGCCGGAATTCTTCATTATATTCTATAACAGCCCGAATTCTCCATTATATTTTATAACAGCCCGAATTCTCCATTATATTTTATAACAGCCCGAATTCTCCATTATATTTTATAACAGCTCGAATCCTCCATTATATTTAATAACAACCCGAATTCTCCATTATATTTTATAACAGCTCGAATCCTCCATTATATTTTATGACAGCCCAAATTCTCCATTATATTTCATAACAGCCCGAATTCTCCATTATATTTTATAACAGCTTCGAAATTCTCGATTATATTTTTAACAGCCCGAATTTTCCATTATATTTCTTAACAGCCCGTATTCTCGATTATATTTTATAACAGCCCGAATTCTCGATTATATTTTATAACAGCCTGAATTGTCCATTATATTTTATAACAGCCCAAATTGTCCATTATATTTTATAACAGCCCGAATTCTTCATTAAATTTTATAACAGCCGGAATTCTTCATTATTTTTTATGACAGCCCGAATTCTCCATTATATTTTATAACAGCCCAAATTCTTTATTATATTTTATAACAGCCCGAATTCTCAATTATATTTCATAAATGCCCGAATTCTCCATTATATTTCATAACAGCCCGAATTCTCCAATATATTTTATAACAGCCAGAATTCTCCATCATATTTTATAACAGCCCGAATTCTTCATTATATTTTATAACAGGCCGAATTCTCCATTATATTTTATAACAGCCCGAATTCTCCATTACATATGATACCAGCCCGAATTCTCCATTATATTTTATAACGGCACAAATTCTCCATTATATTTTATAACAGCCCGAATTCACCATTATATTTTATAACAGCCCGAATTCTTCATTATATTTTATAACAGCCCGAATTCTCCATTATATTTTATAACAGCCCGAATTCTCCATTATATTTCATAACAGCCCGAATTCTCCATTATATTTTATAACAGCTCAAATTCTCCATTATATTTCATAACAGCCCGAATTCTCCATTATATTTTATAACAGCCCGAATTCTTGATAATATTTTATAACAGCTTCGAAATTCTCCATTATATTTTATAACTGCCAAAATTCATTATTATATTTTATACCAGCCCGGATTCTCCATTATATTTTATAACAGCCCGAATCTCTCCCTTATATTTTATAACAGCCCGAATTCTCCACTATATTTTAAAACCACCAGAATCCTCCATTATATTTTATAACAGCCCAAATTCTCCCTTATATTTTATAACAGCCCGAATTCTCCATTATATTTTATAACAGGCCGAATTCTACATTATATTTTATAACAGCTCGAATCCTCCATTATATTTTATAACAGCCCGAATTCTACATTATATTTTATAACAGCTCGAATACTCCATTATATTTTAAAACCACACCCGAATTCTCCCTTTTATTTTATAACAGCCCGTATTCTCCATTATGTTTTATAACAACCCGAATTCTCCATTATATTTTATAACAGCTCGAATTCTCCATTATATTTTATAACAGCCCGAATTCTTTATTATATTTTATACCGGCCCGAATTCTATATTATATTTTATAACAGCCCGAATTGTCCATTATATTTTAAAAGACGCAGAATTCTCCATTATATTTTATAACAGCTTCGAAATTCTCTATGATATTTTATAACTGCCCAGATTCTTAATTACATTTTACACCAGCCCGAATTTTATAACAGCCAGGTTCTCAATTATATTTTATAACTGCCCGAATATTCCATTATATTTTAAAAGACGCCAAATTCCCATTATATTTTATAACAGCCCAAATACTCCATTATATTTTATAACAGCCCACATTCTCCATTATATTCTATAACAGCCCGAATTCTCGATCATATTTTATTTCTGCCCGAATTATCCATTTTATTTTATAACGGCCCGAATTCTCCATTCCATTTTATAACAGCCCGAATCCTCCATTATATTTTATAAAAGACAGAATTCTCCATTATATTTAATAACAGCTCGAATCCTCCATTATATTTTATAACAGCCCGAATTCTCAATTATATTTCATAACAGCCCGAATTCTCCATTATATTTTATAACAGCCCGAATTCTCGATTATATTTTATAACAGACCGAATTGTCCATTATATTTTATAAAAGCCCAAATTGTCCATTATATTTTATAACAGCCCGAATTCTTCATTAAATTTTATAACAGCCCGAATTCTTCATTATTTTTTATAACAGCCCGAATTCTCCATTATATTTTATAACAGCCCAAAGTCTTCATTATATTTTATAACAGGCCAAATTCTCCATTATATTTTATAAGAGCCCGAATTCTCCATTATATTTTATAACAGACCGATTTCTGCATTATATTTAATAACAGCCCGAATTCTCCATTATATTTTATAACAGCCTGAATTCTCCATTATATTTTATAACAGCCCGAATTCTCCATTATATTTTATAACAGCCCAAATTCTCCATTATATTTTATAACAGCCAGAATTCTCCATTATATTTTATAACAGCCCAAATTCTCCATTATATTTTATAACAGCTCGATATCTTCATTATATTTTATAACTGGCCGAATTCTCGATTATATTTTATAACAGCCCGAATTCTCAATTATATTTCATAACAGCCCGAATACTCGATTATATTTTATAACAGCCCAAATTCTGCATTATATTTTATAACGGCCCGAATTCTCCATTATATTTTATAACAGCCCGAATTCTCCATTATATTTTATAACAGCCCGAATTCTCAATTATATTTCATAACAGCCTGAATTCTCCATTACATTTTATAACAGCCAGAATTCTCCATCATATTTTATAACAGCCCGAATTCCACATCATATTTTATAACAGCCCGAATTCTCCATTATATTTCATAACAGCCTGAATTCTCCATTATATTTTATAACAGCCAGAATTCTCCATCATATTTTATAACAGCCCGAATTCCCCATCATATTTTATAACAGCCCGAAATCTCCATTATATTTTAAATTAGCCCGAATTCTCAATTATATTTTATAACAGCCCGAATTCTCCATTATATTTTATAACAGCCCGAATTCTCCATTATATTTCATATCAGCCCAAATTCTCCATTATATTTCATAACAGCCCGAAACCTCCATTATATTTTAAATTAGCCCGAATTCTCAATTATATTTTATAACAGCTCAAATCCTCCATTATATTTTATAACAGCCCGAATTCTCCATTATATTTCATAACAGCCCGAATTCTATATTATATTTTATAACAGCCCGAATTCTCCATTATATTTCATAACAGCCCGAATTCTCCATTATATTTTATAACAGCCCGAATTCTCCATTATATTTTATAACAGCCCGAATTCTCAATTATATTTTATAACATCTCGAATCCTCCATTATATTTTATAACAGCCCGAATTCTCAATTATATTTTATAACAGCTTCAAAATTCTTGATTATATTTTATAACAGCCCGAATTCTCCATTATATTTTATAACAGCCCGAATTCTCCATTATATTTTATAACAGCCCGAATCCTCCATTATATTTTATAACAGCCCGAATTCTCCATTATAATTTATAACAGCCTGAATTCTTCATTATATTTCATAACAGGCCGAATTCTCCATTATATTTTATAACAGCCCGAATTCTCAATTATATTTTATAACAGCCCGAAATCTCAATTATATTTTATAACAGCCCGAATTCTAAATTATATTTTATAACAGGCCGAATTCTCCATTATATTTTATAACAGCCCGAATTCTCCATTATATTTTATAACAGCCCGAATTCTCCATTATATTTTATAACAGCCCAAATTCTCCATTATATTTCATAACAGCCTGAATTCTCCATTATATTTTATAACAGCTCGAATTCTCCATCATATTTTATAACAGCCCGAATTCTCCATTATATTTTATAACAGCCCGTATTCTCCATTATATTTTATAACAGGCCGTATTCTCCATTATATTTTATAACAGCCCGTTTTCTCCATTATATTTCCTAACAGCCTGAATTCTCAATTATATTTTAGAACAGCCCGAATTCTCCATTATATTTTATAACAGCCCGAATTCTCCATTATATTTTATAACAGCCCGAATTCTCAATTATATTCTATAACAGGCTTAATTCTCCATTATATTTTATAACAGCCCGAATTCTCAATAATATTTTATAACAGCCCGAATTCTCCATTATATTATATAACAGCCCGAATACTCCATTATATTTTTATAACAGCCCGAATTCTCCATTATATTTTATAACAGCCTGAATTCTTCATTATATTTTATAACAGTCCGAATTCTCCATTACATATAATACCAGCCCGAAATTTCCATTATATTTCATAACAGCCTGAATTCTCCATTATATTTTATAACAGCCCAAATCCTCCATTATATTTTATAACATGCCGAATTCTCCATTATATTTCATAACAGCCCTAATTCCCCTTTATATTTTATAACAGCTCGAATTCTCCATTATATTTTATAACAGCTCGAATTCTCCATTATATTTTATAACAGCCCGAATTCTCCATTATATTTTATAACAGCTTCGAAATTCCCCATTATATTTTATAACAGCCCGAATTCTCCATTACATTTTATAACAGCCCGAACTCTCGATTATATTTTATAACAGCCCGAATTCTCCATTATATTTTATAACAGCCCGTATTCTCCATTATATTTTATAACAGGCCGAATTCTTCATTATATTTTATAACAGCCCGAATTCTCCATTATATTCTATAACAGCCCGAATTCTCGATTATATTTTATAACAGGCCGAATTCTTCCGTATATTTTATAACAGCCCGAATTCTAGATTATATTTTATAAGAGCTCGAATCCTCCATTATATTTTATAACAGCTCGAATTCTCCATTATATTTTATAACAGCCCGTATTCTCCATTATATTTTATAACAGCCCAAATTCTCCATTATATTTTATAACAGCCCGAATTCTCCATTATATTTTATAACAGCCCGAATTCTCCATTATATTTTATAACAGGCCGAAGTCACCATTATATTTTATAACAGCCCGAGTTCCCCATTATATTACATAAGTGCCCGAATTCTCCATTATATTTTATAACCGCCCGAATTCCCCATTATATTTCATAATAGCTCGAATTCTCAATTATATTTTATAACAGGCCGAATTCTCCATTATATTTTATGACAGCCCGAATTCTCCATTATATTTTATAACAGCCCGAATTCTCGATTATATTTTATAACAGCCCAAATTCTTCCTTATATTTTATAACAGCCCGAATTCTCCATTATATTTTATAACAGCCCGAATTCTCCAATATATTTTATAACAACCCGTATTCTCCATTATATTTTATAACAGGCCGAATTCTCCATTATATTTTAGAACAGCCCGAATTCTCGATTATATTTTATAACAGCCCGACTTCTCTGTTATATTTTATAACAGCCCGTATTCTCCAATATATTTTATAACAGGCCGAATTCTCCATTATATTTTATAACAGTCCGAATTCTCCATTATATTTAATAACAGCCCGAATTCTCCATTATATTTTATAACAGCAACAAAATTCTCGATTATATTTTATAACAGCCCGAATTCTCCATTATATTTTATAACAGCTTTGAAATTCTCGATTATATTTTACAACAGCCCGAATTCTCCATTATAATTTATATCAGCTCGAATTCTCAAATTATATTTCATAACAGCCCGAATTGTCCATTATATTTTATAGCAGCCCGAATCCTCCATTATATTTTATAACAGGCCGAATTCTCCATTATATTTCATAAGAGCCCGAATTCTCATTTATATTTCATAACAGCCCGAATTCTCCATTATATTTTATAACAGCCCGAATTCTCGATTATATTTTATAACAGGCCGAATTCTTCCTTATATTTTATAACAGCCCGAATTCTCGATTATATTTTATAACAACTCGAATCCTCCATTATATTTTATAACAGCTCGAATTCTCCATTATATTTTATAACAGACCGAATTCTCCATTATAATTTATTACAGGCCGAATTCTCCATTATATTTTATAACAGCCCGTATTCTCCATTATATTTTATAACAGCCCGAATTCTCCATTATATTTTATAACAGCCCGAATTCTCCATTTTATTTTATAACAGGCCGAAATCTCCATTATATTTTATAACAGGCCGAAGTCTCCATTATATTTTATAACAGCCCGAATTCTCCATTATATTTTATAACAGCCCGAATTCTCCATTATATTTCATAACAGCCCAAATTCTCCATTATATTTTTTAACTGCCCGAATTCTCCATTATATTTTAAAACAGCTCGAATTCTCCATTATATTTTATAACAGCCCGAATTCTCCATTATATTTTATAACAGCCCGAATTCTCGATTATATTTTATAACAGCTCGAATTCTTCCTTATATTTTATAACAGCCCGTATTCTCGATTATATTTTATAACAGCCAGAAATCTCCTTTCTATTTCATAACAGGCCAAATTCTCCATTATATTTATAACAGCCCGAATTCTCGATTATATTTTATAACAGCCCGAAATCTCCATTATATTTTAAATTAGCCCGAATTCTCCATTATATTTTATAACAGCTCGAATCCTCCATTATATTTTATAACAGCTCGAATTCTCCATTATATTTAATAACAGACCGAATTCTCCATTATATTTTATAACAGGCCGAATTCTCCATTATATTTTGTAACAGCCCAAATTCTCCATTATATTTTATAATAGCCCGAATTCTCCATTATAGTTTATAACAGCCCATATTCTCCATTATATTTTATAACAGCCCGAATTCTCCATTATATTTTATAATAGCCCGAATTCTCCATTATATTTCATAACAGCCCGAATTCTCCATTATATTTTATAACAGCTCGTATTCTCCATTATATTTTATAACAGCCCGAATTCTCTATTATATTTTATAACAGCTTCAAAATTCTCGATTATATTATATAGCAGCCCGGATTCTCCATTATATTTTATAACAGCTTCGAAATTCTCGATTATATTTTATAACAGCCCGAATTCTCCATTATAATTTATAACAGCTCGAATTCTCCATTATATTTCATAACAGCCTGAATTGTCCATTATATTTTATAACAGCTCGAATCCTCCATTATATTTTATAACAGGCCAAATTCTCCATTATATTTCATAACAGCCCGAATTCTCCTTCATATTTTATAACAGCTCGAAATCTCCATTATATTTTATGACAGCTCGAATTCTCCATTATATCTTATAACAGCCTGAATTCTCCATTATATTTATAATAGCTTCGAAATTCTCCATTATATTTTATAACAGCCCGAATTCTCCATTTTATTTTATAACAGCCCAAATTCTCGATTATATTTTATAACAGCTCGAATTCTCCATTATATTTTAAAACAGGCCGAAGTCTCCATTATATTTTATAACAGCCCGAGTTCTCCATTATATTTTATAACAGCCCGAATTCTACATTATATTTTATAACAGCCCGAATTCTCCATTATATTTTATAACAGCCCGAATTCTCCATTATATTTTATAACAGCCCGAATTCTCCATTATATTTTATAACAGCCCGAATTCTCCATTATATTTTATAACAGCCCGTATTCTCCATTATATTTCATAACAGGCCGAAATCTCCATTATATTTTATAACAGCCTGAATTCTCGATTATATTTTATAACAGCCCGAATTCTCCATTATATTTTATAACAGCCCGAATTCTCAATTATATTTTATAACAACTCGAATCCTCAATTATATTTTGTAACAGCTTGAATTCTCCATTATATTTTATAACAGCCCCGAATTCTTCATTATATTTTATAACAGCCCGAATTCTCCATTATATTTTATAACAGCTTGAATTCTCCATTATATTTTATAACAGCCCGTATTCTCCATTATATTTTATAAGAGGCCGAATTCTCCATTATATTTTATAACAGGCCGAAGTCTCCATTATATTTTATAACAGCCCGAGTTCTCCATTATATTTCATAACAGCCCGAATTCTCCATTAAATTTTATAACAGCCCAAATTCTCCATTATATTTTATAACAGCTTCAAAATTCTCGATTATATTTTATAACAGCCCGAATTTTCCATTATATTTTAAACAGCTTCGAAATTCTCGATTATATTTTATAACAGCCCGAATTCTCCATTATAATTTATAACAGCTCGAATTCTCCATTATATTTTATAACAGCCCGTATTCTCCATTATATTATATAACAGGCCAAATTCTCCATTATATTTTATAACAGCCCGAATTCTCGATTATATTTTATAACAGGCCGAATACTTCCTTATATTTTAAAACAGCCCGAATTCTCCATTATATTTTATAACAGCCCAATTCTCCATTATATTTTATAACAGCCCGAATTCTCCATTATATTTTATAACAGCCCGAATTCTCCATTATATTTTATAACAGCCCTATTTCTCCATTATATTTTATAACAGCCCAATTCTCCATTATATTTTATAACAGATCGAATTCTCCATTATATTTTATAACAGCCCGAGTTCTCCATTATATTTCATAACAGCCCGAATTCTCCATTATATTTTACAACAGCCCGAATTCTCCATCATATTTAATAACAGCTCGAATTCTTCATTATATTTTATAACAGCCCGAATTCAACATTATATTTTATAACAGCCCGAATTCTCGATTATATTTTATAACAGGCCGAATTCTAACTTATATTTTATAACAGCCCGAATTCTCCATTATATTTTATAACAGCTCGAATTCTCCATTATATTTTATAACACCCCGTAAATTCCATTATATTTTATAACAGGCCGAATTCTCCAGTATATTTTATAACAGCTCGAATTCTCGATTATATTTTATAACAGCCCGAATTCTCCATTATATTTTATAACAGCCCAATTCTCCATTATATTTTATAACAGCCCGAATTCTCCATTATATTTTATAACAGCCCGAATTCTCCATTATATTTTATAACAGCTCAAATTCTCCATTATATTTTATAACAGCCCAAATTCTCCATTATATTTTATAACAGCTTCAAAATTCTCGATTATATTTTATAACAGCCCGAATTTTCCATTATATTTCATAACAGCCCGAATTCTCCATTATAATTTATAACAGCTCGAATTCTCCATTATATTTCATAACAGCCCGAATTCTCCATTATATTTTATAACAGCTCGAATTCTCCATTATATTTCATAACAGCCCGAATTCTCCATTATATTTTATAACAGCCCGAATTCTCCATTATAATTTATAACAGCTCGAATTCTCCATTATATTTTATAACAGCCCGTATTCTCCATTATATTATATCACAGGCCAAATTCTCCATTATATTTTATAACAGCCCGAATTCTCCATTATATTCTATAACAGCCCGAATTCTCGATTATATTTTATAACAGGCCGAATTCTTCCTTATATTTTATAACAGCCCAAATTCTCCATTATTTTTGATAACAGCCCAAATTCTCCATTATATTTTATAACAGCCCATATTCTCCCTTATATTTTATAACAGCCCGAATTCTCCATTATATTTTATAACAGATCGAATTCTCCATTATATATTATAACAGCCCGAATTCTCCATTATATTTTATAACAGCCCGGAATTCTCCATTATAATTTTATAACAGCCCGAATTCTCCATTAGATTTTATAACAGCCCGAAATCTCGATTATATTTCATAAAAGCCCGAATTCTCAATTATATTTTATAACAGCCCGAATCCTCCATTATATTTTATAACCGCCCGAATCCTCCATTATATTTTATAACAGGCCGAATTCTCCATTATATTTCATAACAGCCCGAATTCTCCTTTATATTTTATAACAGCTCGAATACTCCATTTTATTTTATAACAGCCCAAATTGTCCATTATATTTTATAACTGCCCGAATTCTCCATTATATTTTATAACAGCCCGAAATCTCCATTATATTTTATAACAGCCCGAATTCTCGATTATATTTCATAACAGCTCGAATCCTCCATTATATTTTATAACAGCCCGAATTCTCCATTATATCTTATAACAGCCCGTATTCTCCATTATATTTTATAACAGCCCGAAATCTCGATTATATTTTATAACAGCCCGAATTCTCAATCATATTTTATAACAGCCCAAATCCTCCATTATATGTTATAACCGCCCGAGTTCTCCATTATATTTTATAACAGTCCGAATTCTCTATTATATTTTATAACAGCCCGAATTCTTCCTTATATTTCATAACAGCCCGAATTCTCCATTATTTTTTATAACAGCTTGAATTTTCCATTATATTTTATAACAGCCCGTATTCTGCATTATATTTTATAACAGCCCGAATTCTCCATTATATTTTATAACAGCCCGAATTCTTCATTATATTTTATAACAGCCTGAATTCTCCATTATATTTTATAACTGACCGTATTCTCCATTATATTTTATAACAGCCCGAATTTTTCATTATATTTTATAACAGCCCGAATTCTCCATTATATTTTATAACAGCCCGAATTCTCGATTATATTTTATAACAGCCCAAATTCTCCAGTATATTTGATAACAGCCCGAATTCTCGATTATATTTTATAACAGCTCGAATCCTCCATTATATTTTATAACGGGCCGAATTCTCCATTATATTTTATAACAGCCCGAATTCTCCATTATATTTTAAAACAGCCCGTATTCTCCATTATATTTTATAACGGGCCAAATTCTCCATTATATTTTATAACAGCCCGAATTCTCGATTACATTTTATAACAGCCCAAATTCTCCATTATATTTTATAACGGCCCGAATTCTCGATTATATTTTATAACAGCTAGAATCCTCCATTATATTTTATAACAGCTCGAATTCTCCATTATATTTTATAAAGGCCCGAATTCTCCATTATATTTTATAACAGCTTCAAAATTCTCGATTATATTTTATAACAGCCCGAATTCTCGATTATATTTTTTAACAGCTTCGAAATTCTCTATTATATTTTATAACAGCCCGAATTCTTCCTTATATTTTATAACAGCCCGAATTCTCGATTATATTTTATAACAGGCCGAATTCTCCATTATATTTTATAACAGACCGTATTCTCCATTATATTTTATAACAGTCCGAATTCTCCATTATATGTTATAACAGCCCGAATTCTCCATTATATTTTATAACTGCCCGAATTCTCGATTATATTTTATAACAGCCCAAATTCTCCATTATATTTTATAACAGCCCGAATTCTCGATTATATTTTATAACAGCTCGAATCCTCCATTATATTTTATAACGGGCCAACTTCTCCATTATATTTTATAACAGCCCGAATTCTCGATTATATTTTATAACAGGCCGAATTCTCCATTATATTTTATAACAGACCGTATTTTCCATTATATTTTATAACAGTCCGAATACTCCATTATATGTTATAACAGCCCTAATTCTCCATTATATTTTATAACAGCCCGAATTCTCGATTATATTTTATAACAGCCCAAATTCTCCATTATATTTTATAACAGCCCGAATTCTCGATTATATTTTATAACAGCTCGAATCCTCCATTATATTTTATAACGGGCCAAATTCTCCATTATATTTTATAACAGCCCGTGTTCTCCATTATATTTTATAACAGGCCAAATTCACCATTATATTTTATAACAGACCGTATTCTCCATTATATTTTATATCAGTCCGAATTCTCCATTATATTTTAATAACAGCCCGAATTCTCCATTTTATTTCATAACAACTCGAATTCTCCATTATATTTTATAAAAGGCCGAATTCTTCCTTATATTTTATAACAGCCCGAATTCTCCATTATTTTTTATAACAGCCCGATTTCTTGATTATATTTTATAACAGCCCAAATTCTCCATTATATTTTATAACAACCCGAATTCTCTATTATATTTTATAACAGCTCGAATCCTCCATTATATTTTATAACGGGCCGAATTCTCCATTATATTTTATAACAGCCCGTGTTCTCCATTATATTTTATAACAGGCCGAATTCTCCATTATATTTTATAACAGCCCGTATTCTCCATTATATTTGATAACAGCCCGAATTCTCCATTATATTTTATAACAGCTCGCATTCTCCATTATATTTTATAACAGCCCGAATTCTCCATTATATTTTATAACAGGCCGAAGTCTCCATTATATTTAATAACAGCCCTAATTCTCCATTATATTTTATAACAGCCCGAAGTCTCCATTATATTTTATAACAGCCCGAATTCTCCATTTTATTTCATAACAACTCGAATTCTCCATTATATTTTATAACAGGCCGAATTCTCCATTATATTTTAAAACAGGCCGAATTCTCGATTATATTTTATAACAGCTCGAATCCTCCATTATATTTTATAACAGCTCGAATTTTCCATTATATTTTATAACAGCCCGAATTCTCCATTATATTTTATAACAGCCCGTATTCTCCATTATATTTTATAACAGCTTCGAAATTCTCGATTATATTTTATAACAGCCCGAATTCTCCCTTATATTTTATAACAGCCCGAATTCTCGATTATATTTTATAACAGCTCGAATCCTCCATTATATTTTATAACGGGCCAAATTCTCCATTATATTTTATAACAGCCCGTGTTCTCCATTATATTTTATAACAGGCCGAATTCACCATTATATTTTATAACAGACCGTATTCTCCATTATATTTTATATCAGTCCGAATTCTCCATTATATGTTATAACAGCCCTAATTCTCCATTATATTTTATAACAGACCGAATTCTCAATTATATTTTATAACAGCTCGAATCCTCCATTATATTTTATAACGGGCCAAATTCTCCATTATATTTTATAACAGCCCGTGTTCTCCATTATATTTTATAACAGGCCAAATTCACCATTATATTTTATAACAGCCCGAAATCTCCATTATATTCTATAACAGCCCGAATTCTAAATTATATTTTATAACAGGCCGAATTCTTCCTTATATTTTATAACAGCCCGAATTCTCGATTATATTTTATAACAGCTCGAATCCTCCATTATATTTTATAACAGCTCGAATTATCCCTTATATTTTATAACAGCCCGAATTATCCATTATATTTTATAACAGGCCGAATTCCCCATTTTATTTTATAACAGCCCGTATTCTCCATTATATTTTATAACAGCCCAAATTCTCCATTATATTTTATAACAGCTCGCATTCTCCATTATATTTTATAACAGCCCGAATTCTCCATTATATTTTATAACAGGCCGAATTCTCCATTATATTTTATAACAGCCCTATTTCTCCATTATATTTTATAACAGCCCGAATTCTCCATTATATTTTATAACAGCCCGAATTCTCCATTTTATTTCATAACAACTCGAATTCTCCATTATATTTTATAACAGGCCGAATTCTCCATTATATTTTATAACAGGCTGAATTCTTCCTTATATTTTATAACAGCCCGAATTCTCCATTATATTTTATAACAGCCCGAATTCTCCATTATATTTTTTAACAGCCCGTATTCTCCCTTATATTTTATAACAGCCCGAATTCTCCATTATATTTTATAACAGCTCGAATTCTCCGTTATAGTTCATAACAGCCCGAATTCTCCATTATATTTTATAACAGCCCGAATCCTCCATTATATTTAATAACAGGCCGAATTCTCCATTATATTTCATAACAGCCCGAATTCTCCATTATATTTTATAACGGCCCGAATTCTCATTTATATTTTATAACAGCCCGAATTCTCTATTATATTTTATAACAGCTCGAATCCTCCATTATATTTTATAACAGCTCGAATTTTCCATTATATTTTATAACAGCCCGAATTTTCCATTATATTTTATAACAGCTTCAAAATTCCCGATTATATTTTATAACAGCCCGAATTCTCCATTATATTTTAAAACAGCTTCGAAATTCTCGATTATATTTTATAACAGCCCGAATTCTCCCTTATATTTTATAACAGCCCAAATTCTCCCTTATATTTTATAACAGTCCGAATTCTCCATTATATGTTATAACAGCCCTAATTCTCCATTATATTTTATAACAGCCCGAATTCTCGATTATATTTTATAACAGCCCAAATTCTCCATTATATTTTATAACAGCCCGAATTTTCGATTATATTTTATAACAGCTCGAATCCTCCATTATATTTTATAACGGGCCAAATTCTCCATTATATTATATAACAGCTCGTGTTCTCCATTATATTTTATAACAGGCCGAATTCACCATTATATTTTATAACAGCCCGAATTCTCCATTATATTCTATAACAGCCCGAATTCTCGATTATATTTTATAACAGGCCGAATTCTTCCTTATATTTTATAACAGCCCGAATTCTCGATTATATTTTAGAACAGCTCGAATCCTCCATTATATTTTATAACAGCTCGAATTATCCCTTATATTTTATAACAGCCCGAATTCTCCATTATATTTTATAACAGGCCAAATTCTCCATTATATTTTATAACAGCCCTAATTCTCCATTATATTTTATAACAGCCCTAATTCTCCATTATATTTTAATAACAGCCCGAATTCTCCATTTTTTTTCATAACAACTCGAATTCTCCATTATATTTTATAAAAGGCCGAATTCTTCCTTATATTTTATAACAGCCCGAATTCTCCATTATATTTTATAACAGCCCGAATTCTCCATTATATTTTATAACAACCCGGATTCTCCCTTATATTTTATAACAGACCGAATTCTCCATTATATTTTATAACAGCTCGAATTCTCCATTATATTTCATAACAGCCCGAATTCTCCATTATATTTTATAACAGCCCGAATCCTCCATTATATTTAATAACAGGCCGAATTCTCCATTATATTTTATAACAGGCCGAATTCTCCATTATATTTTATAACAGCCCTATTTCTCCATTATATTTTATAACAGCCCGAATTCTCCATTATATTTTATAACAGCCCGAATTCTCCATTATATTTTATAACAACCCGGATTCTCCCTTATATTTTATAACAGACCGAATTCTCCATTATATTTTATAACAGCTCGAATTCTCCATTATATTTCATAACAGCCCAAATTCTCCATTATATTTTATAACAGCCCGAATCCTCCATTATATTTAATAACAGGCCGAATTCTCCATTATATTTTATAACAGGCCGAATTCTCCATTATATTTTATAACAGCCCTATTTCTCCATTATATTTTATAACAGCCCGAATTCTCCATTATATTTTATAACAGCTCGAATCCTCCATTATATTTTATAACAGCTCGAATTCTCCCTTATATTTTATAACAGCCCGAATTCTCCATTATATTTTATAACAGGCCGAATTCTCCATTATATTTTATAACAGCCCGAATTCTCCATTATATTTCATAACAGCCCGAATTCTCCATTATATTTTATAACAGCTCGCATTCTCCATTATATTTTATAACAGCCCGAATTCTCCATTATATTTTATAACAGGCCGAAGTCTCCATTATATTTAATAACAGCCCTAATTCTCCATTATATTTTATAACAGCCCGAAGTCTCCATTATATTTTATAACAGCCCGAATTCTCCATTTTATTTCATAACAACTCGAATTCTCGATTATATTTTATAACAGGCCGAATTCTCCATTATATTTTATAACAGGCCGAATTCTCGATTATATTTTATAACAGCCTAAATTCTCCATTATATTTTATAACGGCCTGAATTCTCGATTATATTTTATAACAGCTCGAATCCTCCATTATATTTTATAACAGCTCGAATTTTCCATTATATTTTATAACAGCCCGAATTCTCCATTATATTTTATAACAGCCCAAATTCTCCATTATATTTTATAACAGCTTCGAAATTCTCGATTATATTTTATAACAGCCCGAATTCTCCATTATATTTTATAACAGCTTCGAAATTCTCGATTATATTTTATAACAGCCCGAATTCTCCCTTATATTTTATAACAGCCCGAATTCTCGATTATATTTTATAACAGGCCGAATTCTCCATTATATTTTATAACAGACCGTATTTTCCATTATATTTTATAACAGTCCGAATACTCCATTATATGTTATAACAGCCCTAATTCTCCATTATATTTTATAACAGCCCGAATTCTCGATTATATTTTATAACAGCCCAAATTCTCCATTATATTTTATAACAGCCCGAATTCTCGATTATATTTTATAACAGCTCAAATCCTCCATTATATTTTATAACGGGCCAAATTCTCCATTATATTTTATAACAGCCCGTGTTCTCCATTATATTTTATAACAGGCCGAATTCACCATTATATTTTATAACAGACCGTATTCTCCATTATATTTTATATCAGTCCGAATTCTCCATTATATGTTATAACAGCCCTAATTCTCCATTATATTTTATAACAGCCCGAATTCTCGATTATATTTTATAACAGCCCAAATTCTCCATTATATTTTATAACAGCCCGAATTCTCAATTATATTTTATAACAGCTCGAATCCTCCATTATATTTTATAACGGGCCAAATTCTCCATTATATTTTATAACAGCCCGTGTTCTCCATTATATTTTATAACAGGCCAAATTCACCATTATATTTTATAACAGCCCGAAATCTCCATTATATTCTATAACAGCCCGAATTCTAAATTATATTTTATAACAGGCCGAATTCTTCCTTATATTTTATAACAGCCCGAATTCTCGATTATATTTTATAATAGCTCGAATCCTCCATTATATTTTATAACAGCTCGAATTATCCCTTATATTTTATAACAGCCCGAATTATCCATTATATTTTATAACAGGCCGAATTCCCCATTTTATTTTATAACAGCCCGTATTCTCCATTATATTTTATAACAGCCCAAATTCTCCATTATATTTTATAACAGCCCGAATTTTCGATTAGATTTTATAACAGCTCGAATCCTCCATTATATTTTATAACGGGCCAAATTCTCCACTATATTTTATAACAGCTAGTGTTCTCCATTATATTTTATAACAGGCCGAATTCACCATTATATTTTATAACAGCCCGAATTCTCCATTATATTCTATAACAGCCCGAATTCTCGATTATATTTTATAACAGGCCGAATTCTTCCTTATATTTTATAACAGCCCGAATTCTCGATTATATTTTATAACAGCTCGAATCCTCCATTATATTTTATAACAGCTCGAATTCTCCCTTATATTTTATAACAGCCCGAATTCTCCATTATATTTTATAACAGGCCAAATTCTCCATTATATTTTATAACAGCCCTAATTCTCCATTATATTTTATAACAGCCCGAATTCTCCATTATATTTTATAACAGCCTGAATTCTCCATTTTATTTCATAACAACTCGAATTCTCCATTATATCTTATAAAAGGCCGAATTCTTCCTTATATTTTATAACAGCCCGAATTCTCCATTATATTTTATAACAGCTCGAATTCTCCCTTATATTTTATAACAGCCCGAATTCTCCATTATATTTTATAAAAGGCCGAATTCTCCATTATATTTTATAACAGCCCGTATTTTCCATTATATTTTATAACAGCCCGAATTCTCCATTATATTTCATAACAGTCCGAATACTTCATTATATTTTATATCAGCCCAAATTCTCCATTATATTTTATAACAGCTCAAATCCTCCATTATATTTTATAACAGCCCGAATCCTCCATTATATTTTATAACAGCCCAAATTCTCCATTATATTTTATAACAGCCCGAATTCTTCGTTATATTGCATAACAGCCCGAATTCACTATTATATTTTATAACAGGCCGAATTCTTCCTTATATTTTAGAACAGCCCGAATTCTCGATTATATTTTAAAACAGCTCGAATCCTCCATTATATTTTATAACAGCTCATATTCTCCATTATATTTTATAACAGCCCGAATTCTCCATTATATTTTATAACAGGCAGAATTCTCAATTATATTTTATAACAGGCCGAATTCACCATTATATTTTATAACAGCCAGAATTCTCCATTATATTTCATAACCGCCCGAATTCTCCATTATCTTTTATAACAGCTCGAATTCGCCATTATATTTTATAACAGTCCGAATTCTCCATTATATTTTATAACAGCTTCAAAAGTTTCGATTATATTTTATAACAGCCTGAATTCTCCATTATATTTTATAACAGTCCGAATTCTCCATTATATTTTATAACAGCCCGAATTCTCCATTATATTTTATAACAGCCCGAATTCTCCATTATATTTTATAACAGCTCGAATTCTCCATTATATTTTATAACAGCCCGAATTCTCCATTATATTTTATAACAGCCCGAATTCTCCATTATATTTTATAACAGCTTCAAAATTCTCGATTATATTTTATAACAGCCCGTAATCTCCATTATATTTTATAACAGCCCGAATTCTCCATTATATTTTATAACACCCCGAGTTCTCCATTATATTTTATAACAGCCCGTATTTTCCATTATATTTTATAACAGCCCGAATTCTCCATTATATTTCATAACAGCCCGAATTCTTCATTATATTTTATAATAGCCCAAATTCTCCATTATATTTTATAACAGCTCGAATCCTCCATTATATTTTATAACAGCCCAAATTCTCCATTATATTTTGTAACAGTCCGTATTCTCGATTATATTTTATAACAGGCCGAATTCTTCCTTATATTTTATAACAGCCCGAATTCTCCATTATATTTTATAACAGCCCGAATTCTCCATTATATTGTATAACAGCCCGTATTCTCCATTATATTTTATAACAGACCGAATTCTCCATTATATTTTATAACACCCCGAATTATCGATTATATTTTCTAACAGCCCGAATTCTCCATTATATTTTATAACAGGTCGAATCCTCCATTATATTTTATAACAGCTCGAATTCTCCATTATATTTCATAACAGCCCGAATTCTCCATTATATTTTATAACAGCCCGAATTCTCCATTATATTTTATAACAACCCGAATTCTCCATTATATTTTCTATTAGCCAAAATTCTCCATTATATTTTATAACAGGCTTAATTCTCCATTATATCTTATAACAGCCCGAATTCTCCATTATATTTCATAACAGCCCTAATTCTCCATTATATTTTATAACAGCCCGTATTCTCGATTATATTTTATAACAGGCCGAATTCTCCCTTATATTTTATAACAGCCCGAATTCTCGATTATATTTTATAACAGCCCGAATTCTCCATTATATTTTATAACAGCCCGAATTTTCCATTATATTTTATAACAGCCCGAATTCTCCCTTATATTTTATAACAGCCCGAATTCTCCATTATATTTTATAACAGCTCGAATTCTCCATTATATTTTATAACAGCCCGAATTCTCCATTATATTTTATAACTGCTTCCAAATTCTCGATTATATTTTATAACAGCCCGAAATCTCCATTATATTTTATAACAGCCCGAATTTTCCATTATATTTTATAACAGCCCGAATTCTCCATTATATTTTATAACGGCCCGTATTCTTTTTTATATTTTATAACAGTCCGTATTCTCCATTATATTTTATAACAGCCCAAATTCTCCATTATATTTCATAACAGCCCGAATTCTCCATTATATTTTATAACAGCCCGAATTCTCCATTATATTTTATAACAGCCCGAATTCTCCATTATATTTTATAACAGCTTCAAAATTCTCGATTATATTTTATATCAGCCCGAATTCTCCATTATATTTTATAACAGCTCGAATTCTCCATTATATTTCATAACAGCGCGAATTCTCCATTATATTTTATAACAGCCCGAATCCTCCATTATATTTTTTACCAGCCCGAATTCTCGATTATATATTATAACAGCCCGAATTCTCCATTATATTTCATAACAGTCCGAATTCTCCATTATATTTTATAACGGGCTGAATTCTCCATTATATTTTATAACAGCCCGAATTCTCAATTATATTTTATAACAGCCCGATTTCTCCCTTATATTTCATAACAGCCTGAATTCTTCATTATATTTCATAACAGCCCGAATTCTCCATTATATTTTATAACAGCTCGAATTCTCGATTATATTTTATAACAGCTCGAATCCTCCATTATATTTTATAACAGGCCGAATTCTCCATTATATTTTATAACAGCACGTATTCTCCATTATATTTTATAACAGGCCGAATTTGCCATTATATTTTATAACAGCCCGAATTCTCCATTATATTCTATAACAGCCTGAATTCTCGATTATATTTTATAACAGGCCGAATTCTTCCTTATATTTTATAACAGTCCGAATTCTCGATTATATTTTATAACAGCTCGAATCCTCCATTATATTTTATTAACAGCTCGAATTCTCCATTATATTTTATAACAGCCCGAATTCTCCCTTATATTTCAAAACAGCCCGAATTCTTCATTATATTTCATAACAGCCCGAATTCTTCATTATTTTTTATAACAGCCCGAATTCTACATTATATTTTATAACAGGCCAAATTCTCCATTATATTTTATAATGCCCGTATTCTCCATTATATTTTATAACAGCCCGAATTCTCCAATATATCTTATAACAGCCCGAATTCTCTATTATATTCTATAACAGCCCGAATTCTCCATTATAATTTATAACAGCCCGAATTCTCCATTATATTTTATAACAGCCCGTATTCTCCATTATATTTTATAACAGCCCGAATTCTCCCTTATATTTTATAACAGCCCGAATTCTCCATTATATTTTATAACAGCTCGAATTCTCCATTATATTTTATAACAGCCCGTATTCTCCATTATATTTTATAACTGCTTCAAAATTCTTGATTATATTTTATAACAGCCCGAAATCTCCATTATATTTTATAACAGCCCGAATTTTCCATTATATTTCATAACAGCCGGAATTCTCCATTATATTTTATAACAGCCCGTATTCTTTTTTATATTTTATAACAGTCCGTATTCTCCATTATATTTTATAACAGCCCAAATTCTCCATTATATTTCATAACAGCCCGAATTCTCCATTATATTTTATAACAGCTCGAATTCTCCATTATATTTTATAACAGCCCGAATTCTCCATTATATTTTATAACAGCCCGAATTCTCCCTTATATTTTATAACAGCCCGAATTCTCGATTATATTTTATATCAGCCCGAATTCTCCATTATATTTTATAACAGCTCGAATTCTCCATTATATTTCATAACAGCGCGAATTCTCCATTATATTTTATGACAGCCCGAATCCTCCATTATATTTTATAACAGCCCGAATTCTCCATTATATTTCATAACAGCCCGAATTCTCCATTATATTTTATAACAGGCTGAATTCTCCATTATATTTTATAACAGCCCGAATTCTCCATTATGTTCTATAACAGCCCGAATTCTCGATTATATTTTATAACAGGCCGAATTCTTCCTTATATTTTATAACAGTCCGAATTCTCGATTATATTTTATAACAGCTCGAATCCTCCATTATATTTTATTAACAGCTCGAATTCTCCATTATATTTTATAACAGCCCGAATTCTCCCTTATATTTCATAACAGCCCGGATTCTTCATTATATTTCATAACAGCCCGAATTCTTCATTATATTTTATAACAGCCCGAATTCTACATTATATTTTATAACAGGCCAAATTCTCCATTATATTTTATAATGCCCGTATTCTCCATTATATTTTATAACAGGCTTAATTCTCCATTATATCTTATAACAGCCCAAATTCTCCATTATATTCTATAACAGCCCGAATTCTCCATTATATTTTATAACAGCCCGAATTCTCCATTATATTTTATAACAGCCCGTATTCTCGATTATATTTTATAACAGGCCGAATTCTCCCTTGTATTTTATAACAGCCCGAATTCTCGATTATATTTTATAACAGCCCGAATTCTCCATTATATTTTATAACAGCCCGAATTCTCCCTTATATTTTATAACAGCCCGAATTCTCCATTATATTTTATAACAGCTCGAATTCTCCATTATATTTTATAACAGCCCGTATTCTTTTTTATATTTTATAACAGTCCGTATTCTCCATTATATTTTATAACGGCCCAAATTCTCCATTATATTTCATAACAGCCCGAATTCTCCATTATATTTTATAACAGCTCGAATTCTCCATTATATTTTATAACAGCTCGAATTCTCCATTATATTTCATAACAGCCCGAATTCTCCATTATATTTTATAACAGCTCGAATTCTCCATTATATTTTATAACAGCCCAAATTCTCCATTATATTTCATAACAGCCCGAATTCTCCATTATATTTTATAACAGGCTGAATTCTCCATTATATTTTATAACAGCCCGAATTCTCCATTATATTCTATAACAGCCCGAATTCTCGATTATATTTTATAACAGGCCGACTTCTTCATTATATTTTATAACAGGCCGAATTCTCGATTATATTTTATAACAGCTCGAATCCTACATTATATTTTATTAACAGCTCGAATTCTCCATTATATTTTATAACAGCCCGAATTCTCCATTATATTTTATAACAGGCCGAATTCTCCATTATATTTTATAACAGCCCGTGTTCTCCATTATGTTTTATAACAACCCGAATTCTCCATTATATTTTATAACAGCTCGAATTCTCCATTATATTTTATAACAGCCCGAATTCTCCATTATATTTTATACCAGGCCGAATTCTCCATTATATTTTATAACAGCCCGAATTGTCGATTATATTTTATAAAAGCCCGAATTCTCCATTATATTTCATAACAGCCCGAATTCTCGATTATATTTTATAACAGGCCGATTTATCCATTATATTTTATAATAGCCCGTATTCTCCATTATATTTTATAACAGTCCGAATTCTCCATTATATCTTATAACAGCCCGAATGCTCCATTATATTCTATAACAGCCCGAATGCTCCATTATATTCTATAACAGCCCGAATTCTCCATTATATTTTATAACAGCCAGAATTCTCCATTATATTTTATAATAGCCCGTATTCTCCATTATATTTTATAACAGGCCGAATTCTCCATTATATTTTATAACAGCCAGAATTCTCCATTATATTTTATAATAGCCCGTATTCTCCATTATATTTTATAACAGCCCGAATTCTACATTATATTTTATAACAGGCCAAATTCTCCATTATATTTTATAATGCCCGTATTCTCCATTATATTTTATAACAGCCCGAATTCTCCAATATATCTTATAACAGCCCGAATTCTCTATTATATTCTATAACAGCCCGAATTCTCCATTATATTTTATAACAGCCCGAATTCTCCATTATATTTTATAACAGCCCGTATTCTTGATTATATTTTATAACAGGCCGAATTCTCCCTTATATTTTATAACAGCCCGAATTCTCGATTATATTTTATAACAGCCCGAATTCTCCATTATATTTTATAACAGCCCGAATTCTCCATTATATTTTATAACAGCCCGAATTCTCCCTTATATTTTATAACAGCCCGAATTCTCCATTATATTTTATAACAGCTCGAATTCTCCATTATATTTTATAACAGCCCGTATTCTCCATTATATTTTATAACTGCTTCAAAATTCTTGATTATATTTTATAACAGCCCGAAATCTCCATTATATTTTATAACAGCCCGAATTTTCCATTATATTTCATAACAGCCGGAATTCTCCATTATATTTTAGAATAGCCCGTATTCCTTTTTATATTTTATAACAGTCCGTATTCTCCATTATATTTTATAACAGCCCAAATTCTCCATTATATTTCATAACAGCCCGAATTCTCCATTATATTTTATAACAGCTCGAATTCTCCATTATATTTTATAACAGCCCGAATTCTCCATTATATTTTATAACAGCCCGAATTCTCCCTTATATTTTATAACAGCCCGAATTCTCGATTATATTTTATATCAGCCCGAATTCTCCATTATATTTTATAACAGCTCGAATTCTCCATTATATTTCATAACAGCGCGAATTCTCCATTATATTTTATGACAGCCCGAATCCTCCATTATATTTTATAACAGCCCGAATTCTCCATTATATTTCATAACAGCCCGAATTCTCCATTATATTTTATAACAGGCTGAATTCTCCATTATATTTTATAACAGCCCGAATTCTCCATTATGTTCTATAACAGCCCGAATTCTCGATTATATTTTATAACAGGCCGAATTCTTCCTTATATTTTATAACAGTCCGAATTCTCGATTATATTTTATAACAGCTCGAATCCTCCATTATATTTTATTAACAGCTCGAATTCTCCATTATATTTTATAACAGCCCGAATTCTCCCTTATATTTCATAACAGCCCGGATTCTTCATTATATTTCATAACAGCCCGAATTCTTCATTATATTTTATAACAGCCCGAATTCTACATTATATTTTATAACAGGCCAAATTCTCCATTATATTTTATAATGCCCGTATTCTCCATTATATTTTATAACAGGCTTAATTCTCCATTATATCTTATAACAGCCCAAATTCTCCATTATATTCTATAATAACCCGAATTCTCCATTATATTTTATAACAGCCCGAATTCTCCATTATATTTTATAACAGCCCGTATTCTCGATTATATTTTATAACAGGCCGAATTCTCCCTTGTATTTTATAACAGCCCGAATTCTCGATTATATTTTATAACAGCCCGAATTCTCCATTATATTTTATAACAGCCCGAATTCTCCCTTATATTTTATAACAGCCCGAATTCTCCATTATATTTTATAACAGCTCGAATTCTCCATTATATTTTATAACAGCCCGTATTCTTTTTTATATTTTATAACAGTCCGTATTCTCCATTATATTTTATAACGGCCCAAATTCTCCATTATATTTCATAACAGCCCGAATTCTCCATTATATTTTATAACAGCTCGAATTCTCCATTATATTTTATAACAGCTCGAATTCTCCATTATATTTCATAACAGCCCAAATTCTCCATTATATTTTATAACAGCTTCAAAATTCTCGATTATATTTTATATCAGCCCGAATTCTCCATTATATTTTATAACAGCTCGAATGCTCCATTATATTTCATAACAGCGCGAATTCTCCATTATATTTTATAACAGCCCAAATTCTCCATTATATTTCATAACAGCCCGAATTCTCCATTATATTTTATAACAGGCTGAATTCTCCATTATATTTTATAACAGCCCGAATTCTCCATTATATTCTATAACAGCCCGAATTCTCGATTATATTTTATAACAGGCCGACTTCTTCATTATATTTTATAACAGTCCGAATTCTCGATTATATTTTATAACAGCTCGAATCCTACATTATATTTTATTAACAGCTCGAATTCTCCATTATATTTTATAACAGCCCGAATTCTCCATTATATTTTATAACAGGCCGAATTCTCCATTATATTTTATAACAGCCCGTATTCTCCATTATGTTTTATAACAACCCGAATTCTCCATTATATTTTATAACAGCTCGAATTCTCCATTATATTTTATAACAGCCCGAATTCTCCATTATATTTTATACCAGGCTGAATTCTCCATTATATTTTATAACAGCCCGAATTGTCGATTATATTTTATAAAAGCCCGAATTCTCCATTATATTTCATAACAGCCCGAATTCTCGATTATATTTTATAACAGGCCGATTTATCCATTATATTTTATAATAGCCCGTGTTCTCCATTATATTTTATAACAGTCCGAATTCTCCATTATATCTTATAACAGCCCGAATGCTCCATTATATTCTATAACAGCCCGAATGCTCCATTATATTCTATAACAGCCCGAATTCTCCATTATATTTTATAACAGCCAGAATTCTCCATTATATTTCATAACAGCCCGACTTCTTGATTATATTTCATAACAGCCCGAATTCTCCATTATATTTTATAACAGCCCGAATTCTCCATTATATTTTATAACAGGCCGAATTCTCCATTGTATTTTATAATAGCCCGTATTCTCCATTATATTTTATAACAGGCCGAATTCTCCATTATATCTTATAAAAGCCCGAATTCTCCATTACATTCTATAACAGCCCGAATTCTCCATTATATTTTATAACAGGCCGAATGCTCCATTATATTTTATAATAGCCCGTATTCTCCATTATATTTCATAACAGCCTTAGTTCTCCATTATATTTAATAACAGCCCGAATTCTTCATTAAATTTCATAACAGCCCGAATTCTCCATTATATTTTATAATAGCCCGTATTCTCTATTATATTTTATAACGGGCCGAATTCTCCATTATATCTTATAACAGCCCGAATTCTCCATTATATTTTATAATAGCCCGTATTCTCCATTATATTTCATAACAGCCTGAATTCTCCATTATATTTCATAACAGCCCGAATTCTTCATTAAATTTCATAACAGCCCGAATTCTCCATTATATTTCATAACAGCCCGAATCCTCCATTATATTTTATAACAGCCCGAATTCTCGATTATATTTTATAACAACTAGAATTCTCCATTATATTTTATAACAGCAAGAATTCTCGATTATATTTTATAACAGCTCGAATCCTCCATTATATTTTATAACAGGCCGAATTCTTCCTTATATTTTATAACAGTCCGAATTCTCGATTATATTTTATAACAGGTCGAATCCTCCATTATATTTTATTAACAGCTCGAATTCTCCATTATATTTTATAACAGCCCGAATTCTCGATTATATTTTATAACAGGCCGAATTCTTCCTTATATTTTATAACAGTCCGAATTCTCGAATATATTTTATAACAGCTCGAATCCTGCATTATATTTTTTTAACAGCTTGAATTCTCCATTGTATTTTATAACAGGCCGAATTCTCCATTATACTTTATAACAGCCCGTATTCTCCATTATGTTTTATAACAGCCCGAATTCTTCATTATATTTTATAACAGCCCGAATTCTTCATTATATTTTATAACAGCCCGAATTCTCCATTATGTTTTATAACAGCCCGTATTCTCCATTATGTTTTATAACTGCTCGAATTCTCCATTATATTTTATAACAGCCCGAATTCTTCATTATATTTTATAACAGCCCGAATTCTCCATTATATTTTATAACAGCTCGAATCCTACATTATATTTTATAACAGCCCGAATTCTCCATTATATTTCATAACAGGCCGAATTCTCCATTATATTTTATAATAGCCCGTATTCTCCATTATATTTTATAACAGCCCGAATTCTCCATTATATTCTATAACAGCCCGAATTCTCCATTATATTTTATAACAGCCCGAATTCTCCATTATATTTTATAACAGCCCGTATTCTCGATTATATTTTATAACAGGCCGAATTCTCCCTTATATTTTATAACAGCCCAAATTCTCGATTATATTTTATAACAGCCTGAATTCTCCATTATATTTTATAACAGCCCGAATTCTCGATTATATTTTATAACAGCTCGATTCCTCCATTATATTTTATTACAGCTCGAATTCTCCATTATATTTTATAACAGCCCGAATTCTCCATTAAATTTTATAACAGCCCGAATTCTCCATTATATTTTATAACAGCCCGAATTCTCCATTATATTTTATAACAGCCCGAATTCTCCATTATATTTTATAACAGCCCGAATTCTCCATTAAATTTTATAACAGCCCGAATTCTCCATTATATTTTATAACAGCTCGAATTCTCCATTATATTTTATAACAGCCCGAATTCTCCATTATATTTTATAACAGCCCGTATTCTCGATTATATTTTATAACAGGCCGAATTCTTTCTTATATTTTATAACAGCTCGAATTCTCCATTATATTTTATAACAGCCCGAATTCTCCATTATATTTTATAACAGGCCGAATGCTCCATTATATTTTATAATAGCCCGTATTCTCCATTATATTTAATAACAGCCCGAATTCTTCATTAAATTTCATAACAGCCCGAATTCTCCATTATATTTTATAATAGCCCGTATTCTCCATTATATTTTATAACGGGCCGAATTCTCCATTATATCTTATAACAGCCCGAATTGTCCATTACATTCTATAACAGCCCGAATTCTCCATTATATTTTATAATAGCCCGTATTCTCCATTATATTTCATAACAGCCTGAATTCTCCATTATATTTTATAACAGCCCGAATTCTTCATTAAATTTCATAACAGCCCGAATTCTCCATTATATTTTATAACAGCCCGAATCCTCCATTATATTTTATAACAGCCCAAATTCTCGATTATATTTTATAACAACCAGAATTCTCCATTATATTTTATAACAGCAAGAATTCTCGATTATATTTTATAACAGCTCGAATCCTCCATTATATTTTATAACAGGCCGAATTCTTCCTTATATTTTATAACAGTCCGAATTCTCGATTATATTTTATAACAGGTCGAATCCTCCATTATATTTTATTAACAGCTCGAATTCTCCATTATATTTTATAACAGCCCGAATTCTCGATTATATTTTATAACAGGCCGAATTCTTCCTTATATTTTATAACAGTCCGAATTCTCGAATATATTTTATAACAGCTCGAATCCTCCATTATATTTTTTTAACAGCTTGAATTCTCCATTATATTTTATTAACAGCTCGAATTCTCCATTATATTTTATAACAGGCCGAATTCTCCATTATATTTTATAACAGCCCGTATTTTCCATTATATTTTATAACAGCCCGTATTCTCCATTACATTTCATAACAGCCCGAATTCTTCAGTATATTTTATAACAGCCCGAAGTCTCCATTATATTTTATAACAGCTCGAATCCTCCATTATATTTTATAACAGCCCGAATTCTCCATTATATTTTATAACAGCCCAAATTCTCGATTATATTTTATAACAACCAGAATTCTCCATTATATTTTATAACAGCAAGAATTTTCGATTATATTTTATAACAGCTCGAATCCTCCATTATAATTTATAACAGGCCGAATTCTTCCTTATATTTTATAACAGTCCGAATTCTCGATTATATTTTATAACAGCTCGAATCCTCCATTATATTTTTTTAACAGCTTGAATTCTCCATTATATTTTATTAACAGCTCGAATTCTCCATTATATTTTATAACAGGCCGAATTCTCCATTATATTTTATAACAGCCCGTATTTTCCATTATATTTTATAACAGCCCGTATTCTCCATTACATTTCATAACAGCCCGAATTCTTCAGTATATTTTATAACAGCCCGAAGTCTCCATTATATTTTATAACAGCTCGAATCCTCCATTATATTTTATAACAGCTCGAATTCTCCATTATATTTTATAACAGCCCGAATTCTCCATTATATTTTATAACAGCCCGAATTCTCCATTATATTTTATAACAGCCCAAATTCTCCATTATATTTTATAACAGCTCGAATCCTCCATTATATTTTATAACAGGCCGAATTCTCCATCATATTTTATAACAGCCCGTATTCTCCATTATATTTTATAACAGACCGAATTCTCCATTATATTTTATAACAGCCTGAATTATCGATTATATTTTATAACAGCCCGAATTCTCTATTGTATTTTATAACAGCCCGAATTCTCGATTATATTTTATAACAGCTCGAATCCTCCATTATATTTTATAACAGCTCGAATTCTCCATTATATTTTATAACATCCCGAATTCTCCATTATATTTTATAACAGCCTGAATTCTCCATTATATTTTATAACAAGCCAAATTCTCCATTATATTTTATAACAGCCCGAATTCTCCATTATATTTTATAACAGCCCAAATTCTCCATTATATTTTATAACAGCTCGAATCCTCCATTATATTTTATAACAGGCCGAATTCTCCATCATATTTTATAACAGCCCGTATTCTCCATTATATTTTATAACAGACCGAATTCTCCATTATATTTTATAACAGCCTGAATTATCGATTATATTTTATAACAGCCCGAATTCTCTATTGTATTTTATAACAGCCCGAATTCTCGATTATATTTTATAACAGCTCGAATCCTCCATTATATTTTATAACAGCTCGAATTCTCCATTATATTTTATAACATCCCGAATTCTCCATTATATTTTATAACAGCCTGAATTCTCCATTATATTTTATAACAACCCAAATTCTCCATTATATTTTATAACAGCCCGTATTCTCCATTATATTTTATAACTGGCCGAATTCTCCATCATATTTTATAACAGCCCGAATTCTCCATTATATTTCATAACAGCCCGAATTCTCCATTATATTTTATAACAGCTCGAAATCTCCATTATATTTTATAACAGCCCGAATTCTCCATTATATTTATAACAGCTTCAAAATTCTCGATTATTTTTTATAACAGCCCGAATTCTCCATTATATTTTATAACAGCTCGAATCCTCCATTATATTTTATAAAGCCCGAATTTTCTATTATATTTTATAACAGTTCGAATCCTCCATTATATTTTATAACAGCCCGAATTCTTTATTATATTTCATAACAGCCCAAATTGTCCATTATATTTTATACCAGCCGAATTCTCCATTATATTTTATAACAGCCAGAATTCTCCATTATATTTTATAACAGCCTGAATTTTTCATTATATTTATGATCCCGCTTCATTCAACTATTTTTAATCGGAATTAACTGATTAGATTGGAAAAATGGAATATTATTTTCATCATAAATTTTCAATCAGATTCATATATGGCATTGATTGCTCGTTGAAATAATTCTTGTACGGGGATTTTATTTATTTATTTATTCATCTATTTTAAACGAGCTATAATGTCACTATTTCATAATAAATTTAATATAGAATAGATCCTATCTGTATTTTACACATTATAAATAAAATAACTAACGATAACTTAGGATAGTATTGGTTTAAAGCAAGTACCCACATTGTTTTTGTCATACATGTAATTTTTTTTCCTTTTTTATTAAGTAAAAATAAATTCTGGCGAACATATTTTAAGTTTGGTGATTTTATATTTTCCCCAGTCGTTATATCTATTAACGATATATATGGAGGTGCCCGTGGTGTAATGGTTATCGTCGTAGGAAATGGACACGGCGACTCGAGTTCAAATCCTGGACAAGAATGATTGCATTTCACATAGCACTAATACCCTTGGAAAAGGTATGAATCCAATTATTCTCCTTCCAGCTATGGGTAAATAGTAGGACAGACTGGGTTCTTCAGCCTTGGTGAGGCAACTAGTCTAGGAGAAGGAAAACTCTGAATTTAAACCTGTTAAACTCCATTTAAAAATTGACCATGTGTCATATCCTGCCCGAGCGGAGGGGTTGGTAAATAGGATTAATGAAATATTCTCTGAAGACGTTTTTTAAAGATTTGATAGCTTTTTATAGATTTCCTAAATACATCTATTCTATCATTTAAATCGCAAACACTTGTAACTTTTTACATAACATTTCAGAGACGCATGGATGAAAATTTTACATTGACAGAACTTCAAGTTGCAAATTAAGTAGAAAAAATGTTTCTGGTAATTGTAGATCAATCCTTAATTTTTTTTTGAATTTCACGTCATCTAAATTTTTTACTTTCTTTTTTTTTTATTGCATATTTTGTAATTTACGACGGCAAAGGACAATGGAAATAAGTTTGGTTCGGTTGTTTAACGGTATTTCAACCTTCGTGGGTTATTTAATGTCAAAACGATCCTTGTAAAAGAAGAATAGAGCTACCACTGAACACATAGAAGGGAGACAAACGGGTTCTTGCCTTTAACAAGGGTATTAGGCCGAAAGTGAACGTAACAGTACGACTTGAGTTCAAAAACGCTTACATCGATTTGTCCGTTCAGCACTTTTTCTAATACGCTACAGGGACTTTGAAATTAATAATAAACGATACTTTTTTGGTCAGATTAGACAAAATTCCTCTTGACGAGATTAGATCGCATTTTCTCCTTTGTCAAGGAAAAACCTGATTAAGTGCACAAGTTGCTCTTAGAATCCCTAACTAAAACTTTTAAACTCATCTTTTATTCTATTTTTGAACTTTCACGGTTGGGGCTGTAGAATACGAAGACTGCATCTCGGCAGAAAGGTAAGACCCTCCCAAAGAGTGTCCTAAGCTTAATCTAATGTTGAGGCTCCAGTTCAAGAGCACTAGCGATTATGGAGTCCACCTTCAATGCCATTACTTTCAGATCTATTTTGACCCTGAGTGGTTGCTGATACGACCCCAGCTATGGGTCAAATAGAACCTTTTAATGATTTAACTGTGTACAAATATGACTGAGTACAAACGTTGAATTGAATTAGTAGTCTAAATTTCTGAGACGAAACTTGATGATTTTTATCCTTAAGGGTTTTCGGACTATTGTCTTCATCTTCATTGTTATTTCCATAACGTTTCGGCTGATATGTCCTCTGGCCTTCTTTAGGTGCTTGTCGAACTCTAGAACCTACACGTAACTTCGAACTACGTCCTTTAATTGAATTATTTGTGTTACATAGCAATACTTGAAACCATTTAACTGTGTGCAAACAAATTAGTTTTAGCTTGTTTAAAATGTAGCTTTAAAATACTCGCTTACAGATCATATATATTTAACTCTCTCTCTCTCTCTCTCTCTCACACACACACAGAGACACACACACACACACACACACACATACTTATATATATATATATATATATATATGTACATATATATATATATATATATATATATATATATATATATATAAACAGCGTTTGGCATTGAATAACCTACAAGGGTTAATATGTCATAAAACTCAACCAAACAATCTTTAGGTGGTATATTTGTTTTTTATTATCATTTAGGCTTGTATTATCAGTTGCATATTCTATTTCTTTTTTATTTATCGATGAAGCATTGTCCACCATTAATTTTGACAATAAACATAAATAAAATATTCTTTAAATGCTTCAGTAGATAAGACAGTAAATATAACTTTGGTTGGTGAATTATTGGAAATAGAATTAACTGTGATCAGTGTTGGAGGAAGATATACGATTCGCTTTCATTCTTACTAATTGATTTTTCCACCAAATTTATTTTCGATTGATTAATTTATTGATTTTAATGGTATATCAGTTTGTCTTGAGTTATTTCATGATTTGAGGTTTAGTGTTATGAAATAGCCGTGGGATTTCGGTTCATGCCTTTGAGTTTAGTTAGGCTGAGAACCTTTCGGCTCAGCGCATGGGTTGGTTGGGTGTAAGATTGAAGCAGGTGTTAACACGGGTGCGCGCGAGCGGATGGAGGTGTCACTCAGATGTCATAACAGTCCGAGACGATACTGGGTGACAAGGTGCGGGTGACGTCACGCACCGGAAGCACGTGGAAGTTTGTGTGAGAATTTGAAGAAAATAAGAGTCGGGTTTTAGACGCCAAACGAGAAGGATCGATTTTGGAGCTCGCAGGCGCGAGGCGAACTTACGCCCTATGGTGGGCTGCTCGAGTTGAATAAGACAGCATAGAAAATTGTGTCTCTCCTCCTTACGTCGAAACCTTTAACTCAAAGTTAATAAAAAGGTTTCGTACCTGAATAAGAAGTCGTTACGTGTTTTCGAATTCCGGGATTCCTATGTCCTTTATATAGTCTATAGTAATGAACATTACGTGTCTATTTCGCACATGGCCATATTCGTGTATATGGCTTCGCAACATTAGGAATTGTGTTCATTGAACGTTCATTTTTGTTTCATTGTTTGTTAGGTGTCTTTATTTTTTTCACATTGTCCTATCCGTTGTGGTTAACGTACTGGACTGCAAAATCATAGTAAGCGAGTTCGAACTCCAGTAGCACTATTACGTGAACTTTCAAACAAATATCCTTTGGAAAGGCTGGAACTCATTTAAATAGTTCCTCTACAATCCTTTTACAAGTATAGCTTTAGCATTAAAAACCCATGAAGGTTTATATGTCATTAAACTGAATAAAAGTAAACTACAGACCGATCGAATAGGAACAAATTTTCAAGCTGCTTCTACAAGTCAGAGTGGACCTGGGAGTAATAGCAATGAAGGGGTACTCCACAATCTTCATATCTCCAATATGGTACCTTACCACCAAATGGTTTAATGTCATACTTTGTTTTTATCCTATTTACCCAACCCCGGGCAGGATATGACACAAGGTCAATTATTCTAAGAATTTGAATTCAGAGTTTTCCTTCTCCTACACTAGTTGCCTCACCAAGACAGAAGAACCTAGTCTGCCCCACTATTTACCCATAGCTGGAGGGAGAATAATTGGATTCATACCTTTCCCAAGGGTATTAGTGCTATGTGAAATGCAATCAGTCTCGTCCAGGGTTTGAACTCGTGTCGCCGTATCCTTTTCCTACGACGATAACCATTACACCACGGGCACCTCATACTTTGTTTTTATGATGCAAGTTTTCTTTATGCGTTTTGCTAGTGTATTATGTGCTTTAAATATCTTCTCCTTTGTCCAACCCCTTAATCACACAGTCAGTCTACTTGTCGACAACAAATAAAAGAACATATGCTCTCAACCATTTTTCAAGTCAGCATGTAGAATCCTTACTGATTTTGTTCCTCTTTATCACTTCTTTCTCGTATGTATATGTACGTGTATATTTATACGTATATATAGCTAAATCTGCATATATGTATCTCATTAAGCATATATACATATTTCAGAGTGATTCTCTTGACATATAAACGGTTTTACCAAGTCTATCAATCATTTGGAATCCTAGTATATTTTATACAATCACCCATACACCCGACCCAATATACTTCTGTCTTTCTTTCTTTTTTCTTTCTTTCTTTCTTTATCGATTTTGCTTATGTAAATATATCGAGATAAAGAACGAGGGTCGGTTTAGTATTCCTACTTCCCATGTGTCTTCAGACACATTAAGGAACCAAGTACCATATCAAAGACTGTTACTATAGAAACAAGACCGGACGATGTCAAACTGATTGTATTAAGAGTTTCGGCGGGAAAAGAAACCATAAATAACTAACACATTTCTGCTTTGTTTGAATCAAGAACATTTCATAAGTGTCCGACTACAAAGTCTGCTTTTCCGCTTTTGGAAATGGAACCAATTTCTTTAGGATTACTGTATTTACTTACTACAGATAAGATTCTGTGCAAAAAAAAAAAAACCCCTCAAGAAACAATGTTATTTCAAATATATTGCAACCCTTACTTTTGTAACTGAAAATCTGTAATTTTTTTCCTCTTTTATGATGGGATAAGGGGTAGCCGGGTGGTATAATATTTAGCGAGCTGGATTAGTAAGTTTTATCCTCATTAAGTACACTATACATCAGGTTTTGTAGCACATTTGCGCTTAATAAATGATTGCATGATGTAATACCAGGGGTGCCTCAGGTGGTATAATGGTTTGCAAACTGGAAAACCTTTACGAATGAGTTCGATTCTCATTAGGTACTCCATTCTTTCGGCCTCGAATCACATCAAAGCAAAAAGCTTAGTAAATTACAACTGAATGATGTGATACACAGTAAAAACTAACTCCTTTTTTTACATCTGTCTTTACATCCTGGACAATTGTTTTCATCTTAGTTTTAATTTTCACAATGTTTTGGCAGCTGCATTCTTCGGCTTCTTTCTTGTGTCTCTTGGAGTAGTCGATTATCTTCCCAGAATTTTAGCCGAAAAAACACAGGTGAACAAGGCCGTTGGGTGCAGCGGTCGAAATATATAAATGAATAATTGTAATGAATGAATCATAATGAAGTCAAGAAAGTTAGTGTAGGTATTTATAATATAATAGGGCGTAGAGGATGATTAGGTTTATGTATTTTTACGGTCCCGTAAAGATAGCCGGGTTTATAATCACCAATTATTTTGGGTAGTTTTGTGCTATTATTATCGGCATTATTAGCAGTGATTAGTTTATTAATTTTTCATTTTAGTTGGTTGGTGAGATTTTTTTTTAATTTTTTGAATTTTGTATGATCATCGAGAATATTTTGTTGTTTTGAATGGTAATCTGTTTTATTGAGTACTACAAAAATGTTTCTTTTATCTGCTTTTTTATGCTTTTTTATGGTGATATTTGGGTGATTGCGTAATTCTTTTGCAGCAGTTTTTAGTTGATGTGTTAGTAATGTAGGTTTTTTTTTATTGTATCTATTTTTGATGGCTTCAGCCTTAAAGAGATCACGGAATCCAGGTTTGATTATCCTGGAGCTTTAAAATATTTTGGCATAAAATCTCAGTTTCTGTATTTTTGTTGATGCTGGTATATCCTTGGAATAAATGGCAGTTGGGTCCCAAGTTGAGAAAATCTTTTTGTTGTTGAGTTAAATTACTGTCCAGGGAGATTGATATATTTGTCATTATTATTTGGAATAGGCCGAGCGGTCTGAGACTTAGTCTAACGTAAAGTTGGCTGGGTTTCGATCCCGGCTTTGAGCGTCCTACGTGTCTAGCTACACCGAAGAGTTCTGATAGAACTGAAGAGTTCTGATAGAACGAAACAGTCTGTCTGTGGATGACAATATATACGCTCCCCATGGGGGTTGAGCACTCTGGCGAAGGAATTTTCGGCCGCCGTTCGCATAATGCAAAGCTCTTCGAAAGAATTGAGCTCTCTGGTAGCCGATAGGGTATAAAAATGTAAACAAACGGACACTGCTGCTGCTGCTGCAACATAAATACCTTAAACATTCCCTTAGCCAACGTGCTACGCTTGTTGGCCGAGCGGTCTGCGACTTAGTCTAACGTAAAGTTGGATGGGTTTCTATCCCGGCTTCGAGCGTCCTACGTGTCAAGCCACACTGAAGAGTTCTGATAGAACGAAACAGTCTGCCTATGGATGACAATATATATATACATATATATATATATATATGAGGAAGAGAGTTATTTATATTAAAATCAAACAGAACAAACAAAGTAACATCAAAGGGAAGTTTAAAAACAAGTCATTACATAACAACCTTAATTACTTTGTGACTGGTTTGTAAGTCAGTCATGGAGAAATGGAATTGTGATATTTATACTGACGGAAAATAACATTGACGATGCCTATTTTGATTTTGGTATACTCCACGCAAACTAGTGCGTAGCAGATTTTCTAATAAAGTTTGCAAAGTCTTCGGCTATCTTGGGATACAGTAAGTTTCATATCAGTATACGGTTTCTTTATTTGTCGGTGAGTACTGGCTTGTCTTAATGCCTTAAGAAGATATACATTGTATTAGTAAAGGAACCCCTCTTAAACTAGTAGACAAATTCACTTACCTAGGAAGCAGCGTCGAATCAACCGAAAAGGACATCGAAACGAGGTTAACGAAAGCATGGACAGCTATTAATAGGCTATCGATTATATGGAAATCAGACCTAACCGATAAAATGAAACGCAGTTTCTTCTAGGCAGCGGTCACATCGATACTGCTATATGGCTGCACTACATGGACGCTAACAAAACGGCTAGAGAAAAAACGAGACGGCAATTACACAAGAATGCTTCGTGCAATCTTGAACACGTCCTGGCGGCAACACCCCACAAGACACCAACTATACGGCCACCTGCCCCCTATCACGAAAACTATTCAAGTTAGACGAACCAGACATGCAGGACACTGCTGGAGAAGCAGGGACGAACTCATAAGTGATGTATTCTTATGGACCCCCACACATGGCCGCGCAAAAGCAGGACGACCAGCACGAACGTACATTCAGCAGCTATGTGAGGATACAGGATGTTGTCCTGAAGACCTGCCTAGGGCGATGAACGATAGGGAGGAGTGGCGAGAGAGGGTCAGTGATATCCGTGCTACCAGCGCGATATGATGATGATGATGATGGGTACTGTTGTTACAACCTTTACTTTAGAACCTGTGCCCAAAGCGATATGTACATATAATTATATAATTTATCCAGCTGGGTTTAATTTTGAGTAAAATGAACAATATATATTTCGGAGTCACAAATAGCGTAACGTTAATCTTCGTAATAAATGGAATAGCACAAAAGAGTTTAAATCAGTGAGGAGCGTGGTGGGAATCCCCGTGATGTAATATCTAAAGAGTTGGAGTGCAGCACTGAAGTAAGCGAGTTCGAATTCCAGTCGCGCTGTTTCATTCATTTTAGGACTAATCTTTTTGGGAAAGGTTTGAACTCCCTTATCCGACCAGCTATAGATTAAATAGAATCACTCACCAATGTTCTTCCACAAGAAGATTGTATAAAATAAGCCATGCAGGTTGATGTGCCATTGAACACAGAGACTAACCAAAGTAAACCCGGAAGAGGCTGCATCCGTTTCACTTTGAAAAATCATGAATCTATGTGCTCTCCAGCCAGCTCTTGGTAAATAGTAGGGTAACTTGAATCTTTAAACTTGCTTAAGCAACTAGTCTAGAAGGAAAACTTTAAATTAAGACCTTAAATATTTACCTTGTTTCACATCATATCCTTGACAGAGAGGTCTGTTAAATACATATTAAGAATGTTAAAATATTCTTTTCAGTCAGTGATGATTCATTCATTGATTATTCATTTTTTAAGATTGGTTGGTTTGGTTTTATGGCATATCAATCTTTGTAGGTTATTTAATACCAAATCCATTTTTATACAAATAGTCAGTTCTATTTCAAAGAATTCAGTTTAGCATGAATACACATTTCTATTTCAAGCTATTCAGTTTTGTCAAACACTTCTAATTCAAACAATTCAGTTTAGAATAAGTACGCAGTTAAGATCTATTTATCTGACAGGGCCCTATCGGGTGCAATCACTCCAGGCCAGAGTGGACCTAGGAGCGATAGCAATGAAGGGGTGCTTTGTATTCCCCAAAGCTCCGGCATCATTAGAACTTCACCATTAGATTGTTTGGTGTCATACACAGGACACTCGTTGGGGGGAGGGGGTGTCTTACCACTCTGCAGAGAAGCAGTCGGTGTATTCTACAGCCCCGTACATTTTTTAAGTTAAAAGAAATAGAACGGAAGACGAAAGATGCGCTTTACATTTTAAGGGAATAAGAAGGTCATGTTGGTTATTAATTTCGTTGGTCTTTGTTTTTAGGTTTAAGTATTCTTTTGTTCTTCTTCTGGGTAACTTGTTGGTTTCTTTTTCTGTGGAACGCAGCAAGAGAATTTAAGGAAGGAAGAAAGGAAGGAAGGAGACAAAGATACCTTTTAAATTTGACTTTATTTTAAGGTTTTTAATGACTATTCTGTGAGTGGTGAAAGTTTTCCTGAACCAATAGAAGTTGTCAAAATTCCTGGGCAAAGTGTTAAAATACATTAGACTCATTTTCGGTGGATTTTTTGTGTTTGAAGTTTATGGTATGTCCAGTAGGTGTTTTCGACAGAAGCCGCTGCTAACAGGAGGCACGATCTTCCACCAAGTCCGAGACTTGGTTGAACACGTAAGCAACCTGTCAGCAGCTAAGAGGTGGCAGTCCGTTCGGTGCCAACGATTCGGCTGAAATGAGAACGAATTTATCTTTGGTGTCAGGAAATCTGTCTTTCAGGCATGAACGGATTTCGATTCTTGTCAGAATTACTACATTTTTTGAATTTATGTTTACTTCTTTTTTTAAATATTTTTTATTAATCCCCACAATATCTACCTTCTGCTCCTCTCCATCCAATACTCACTCTTTGTACCTTTATTTCTCAATTTAAATTTACTTCCCCAATCACAGACTGTCATTATATAAAATCTATTTATTGTTAGAACACTTGATCAATTCCAAACAGTTTTATTAAATCTAGTTTAAATATAAAATAGAAATTAAAGTCAAAATTAATTCAAGCTGATTCAAAGCTAAGAGTAAAATTTGATTTTTTATTTGTTTAATATTGTATATCAATTTAACTTGTTTAATAAAAATAATTCAAATTTTAATATTTTTGTTACTTTTCGTTACCTCCAATTTTGACTTTACTTTGGAACGTATAAATTTCGTGTATAACAAACAAATAACTGCAGTAACAACTAAAGATTGCATTAGTTGATAACGTTATTATACATTCTTTACAAGTAATATATTACTATGGAATGTTTTAAAAAGGATGCAGCATTTAGAAAAATTCTACGCGTGTACTGTTACAGGTGAAAAAGGAAAATAACTAGAGAGGATGAATTATTCTATATCTTTTTTGATTCAGGCTGGGGAGGGGTCCTTTTGCTTTTAATTCTAGTTCTGAAAACGAATGATCATTTTACATTGAATTAGAATGTGAAAGTGAAAGTGACCTCCGATTATAGAATATAAATTAAGAAATTGTTCTGAGTTTAAAGTACGAGTTAGTTCAAATCACACTCACATTTGCACACATGCATACACACAAACATATACATGCACACACACACACACACACACACACACACATGCATACACACACACTCACAAAAACATATACACGCACACACACACACACACACACACACACACACACACACACACACACATACACACACGCACGCACAAACGCAAATACACGTACTCACGCATACTCACACACACACGTACTCAAACACACGCACACAAACACATGCACTCACGTATACACACACACACATGGTCATACACAATTTTTTTTTTTTTAATTTTCTCGGTGAACTTCAGCTAGTGCATGAGTTGAATAAAATCCAATATTTTCTTTGAAAACTTGTATTTGAAACATTTAATCGCCTTGAAAATAGTAGCTGTAGACAGCCCAGTCTGCAAAGATAACTTCCTAAGAAATGTTCTGATTAATACTATGAGTGAAACGTTCGAATACATTGGGAATTTCCAAGTTTACTTTGACGACCCGAGTACTTTAGAACATCTTTAGAATTACGAGTATCTCATTGTTCTTACCGTCTTGACTTTATATTGCCATTTTTTTTCGAATTTATCATGCAAATGCAACCATGTCCGGAATTAAACCGTAGAAATTTCCAATTAATTTGTCTTTCAAACACTTGTAAGATTCATACGTGAAGTACATTTATTCTGGAAGAATAACACAGCTGATACAAAAACAAAGGAATGGATGCTTGAATAAAGCCAACACATGAAAAATTATTTTATCGACTAAATACTGATTTTTCTGATTGTAGTGTTTCCATGTATCTGACGTTATAATATCAATTTTTTCTACACTTTAATTTGACTTTTTTTTCGTAGGATCATGTTCTTCACAAAACACTCCTTATATAAACACTAATCTAACTTACATTTTTTTTTGGTAGAATTGAGCAGTGATGTGGTTTCAATAAATGAACGCCTTTAGGCATTGTGGTTGTCATTGAGTGACCACTTCACCGTGAAGGCATTAGGCTATACCGCTGGGATCTGTCTCAGGAGTCTTAATCAAATGAAAAGCCTTCGGGTGTTGTTGTACTAGGTTAAGTATTCCAGTATATTTTCATGAGTTTTGTTGTTTTTTTTTAACTCAGAGTGCTTCACTCGCTTAATCTATGTACCCATTAGATAGATTTGATCATTCTTGTCACCTTGATTGTTTGTCACCTGTGTTGTAGGGGCTAAAGTACTGGACTGCGGCCTCGAAGTAAGCGTGTTCGAGCTCCTGTCACGCTATTATATTCATTTTCGGATTGATACTTTTGGGAAAGGCATGAACCCCCTTAACATCTTACCTATATGCTAAATAGTATTACTGCTCTTCTACAAGGATAGATTTAGTGTTAAATTCTGAAGAAGGTTGATATGCCATTAAATAAAGAAACCAACTCAAACCAAAACTGATACTTTCATGTTTAAGTAAGAAGAAAGTATAAGAAAATATAGATATTATCATGTGGCATAATGGAATATGAATATATATATATATATATATATATATATATATACATATATATATATATATATATATAGTATCGTCTATTATAATGAAATATATATATATATATATATATATATATATATATATATTTTATCAAGGCGTGCCAGCAGCACGGTTTCCTTGATTTCCATGCGCCATCCGTTCCTATCAGCCATCGCACTCAGAAAGTCTCCCAGACGGTATCCAGTATCCGCACCGATGTGATCAATATAAGTTTTTGTTGGTTGTGTGACGTTATATTCTACTCTGACCTCAAGAGATCGACATCTCAGTCATTGTCCTCAGTAGAAGGCTGTTATATAGAATGTGTATCGCCGAGAGCAGCCTGGCACTTGACACTGCACAAAATAAATCCAGGTCAAGACTCCTATTGAGGCGTATGAGAAACAAACAAATAATGTGGATGATGATTCGAGGTTAGACTGGTCTCCGACGTCGGTAAGGGGTTGCCGATTCACTTTCACATACGCCACCAAGTCCTTCGTCCCCCTACCCCGTCATATCACGGAGGAACAAACTTCTAGGTTAGATAGTATTAACTGTTGGTAGATTTCCCAATCCTCTTGTAATGTTTAGGGAGGCAATTAGACGTGTTAGTGAGAATTAATGAAAGCGGTATGAAGCCAAGATATAAGATTCATGCAAAAAGTCAGATCAACAGAGGAAAGAACACAAAACAGCATTTCAACACAAGGGTGCATTTAAAATATAACAAAATTTTAATATCGATCAAAGAAATAATGATGAAATTTAATAAACAGTTCTTTTTTCTTTTCTCTTTTCTTTTTAAAATATTAAGCCAATAGGAAAACATCAAACAAAAATGTCTCTCAACAGTCCTTATTCTTCTTTTTCTTTTTTTCTCTTTCTTTTTCTCTTACTTGAGTAAAAATGTCTAAGACGCCGGACTGATGCGTGTAGAAATGTTCATTCAATATTTTTTTAACTATTGGTGAAAGAGAACATTTACAGTTTTTTTTTTAATACATTCAACTTTTCAATATATAAGATTTGGAAAATGAAAACGGTTTGAGCTGTGCTAATCTTTGACCGGTTTTCAACTTCTAGATTTTTCTTTTTCTCTTTTTTTACGGGTGAGCTATCTTCTCCCGGAGCTGGCTGAAATCAGCATCTTGTTCCAACGCTGGATTTGTCCAAACTTCAAATTTTACTCTTTTTACGGGTGAGCTATCTTCTCCCGGAGCTGACTGAAATCAGCATCTTATTCAAACTGAAGATTCCCTTCAAATTTCTCTGACACGTGCCGGCCTTTTCGGTGCGAAGACCCTGTCGACCAATCATTCGACTTTTCTTCTTTCACCACCTCGCCGAATCACGCCACCCGATTGACCTTGACTTCTGTCATTTCAACCGGCTAAAATGCAAAGGGTACAGTTAGCTTACCCTTCCTCTCCCCTACCACTTCAACGGTTGGTCCCTGCTATCTGATCTTTCTTAATGTCTGTTAAATCAAATAAAGAGGGGTAAGGGTACTGAACCCCCACCTTCACTCTCTCTCTCTCTCTCTCTATAGCACTCCACGTCACAGTTCGTAGACACTGATGTGTTCATGTGTTGGAGTCTATTGTAAAAAAGTCACTTATTAGTTCGTCCCGACTTTTCTTACAGTTCTCAATATATCTTGTTAATCTTACAAATATTCTGTGAGATGGGAAATGAGGCCTTGCACCTGCTGACTCGTGAACTGTTGCTTCCAGGATTTGTTCAGAATAGAATGCCGTATCCTGGGATAGTTCTCATCTAGCTTTTTCTCCAGGTATTTTGTTAAAGTGCAAGTGGCGCAACCATACAATAATACTAAAACGGTAAAAAATCCCATTTTATCTTAGGAAGGAGTTAAGATTTCAAGAGTTCGTTAACCTTTCAATAGCAGTCAATGCCTTACAAAAAAGTTTTTAAGATCACTAAAAGTAGATGAGATATTGTTACCGAAGTTTACTAATTTTAGGGATTGCTATTTATTGAGGAGATTCTATCATCTTGATTAAAACATACGAGATCTATTTGATTTGGTTGGTCTGGTTTGGTTTCTTTGTTTATTGGCATATCAACCTTTGTAGGTTATTTAATGCCAAAGCTATTCACCTAGAAGAACAGTAGTGGTACTGTTTAACCCATAGCTGGGTGGATAAGGGGATTCATACCTTTCCTAAGGGTATTTGCGCGAAAGTGAATGTAATAGCGCGACTGGAGTACGAACTCGCTTACTACGATTCCGCAGTCCATCGCTTTAACCATTACACCGCGAGGACACCCCCAACAGTAGTGATACTATTTAACCCATAGCTGAGAGGATAAGGGGGTTCATACCTTTCCTGTTTTATTTGGGTTCACGTAGAAGAAAATATCACATGCGGCTTGCTTCAGGCGATGGAACAGGAATTCCTCTTGAGCAGAAGTATTTGCAAGGAGCGCAAAATTATCTCCTTTGTCTGGATCAGAAATTGTTTCGGTAAGATATTTTCTGTTTCTTGCTTTTTATATATACATACAAAAAATATATTATTATATATATATATATATATATATATATATGTGTGTGTGTGTGTGTGTGTGTGTGTGTATGTGTGTGTGTGTGTGTGTGTGTGTGTGTGTGTGTGTGTGTGTGTGTGTAAAAATTGACAGAGTTGTGCAAAAGTGATGAATTTATTGAGCAGGAAAATCAACGCTATAACGGCTCGGTATTAATATACCTTCATCAGGACTTTAAAAGATGACATCAATTGTTGAAGGAATAATGATAGATGTTCAATAAAATACAGGAAATAATGGAGGAAATACGTAATTCATCACTCTTGGACTTCTATGCTCGTCAATATTTCTACATATTGTCGGATTTTTTTCATTATTTACTTTCATATATATATATATATATATATATATATATATATATATATATGTATAAAGTAAAAATGGGTAAAATCCGACAGTATAAAGGTAGCAGAAAAAACAAAATCCAAATAGGTGAATATATGATGATGTAAAGTCGACGTTAACGTTTCGGTTTCAGTAACCATCATCAGGACTTGGATATCAAAATAGTTCACATAGCGATGGAGGCTTGCTGAGATGACAGGAGTAAATGAGAAATATACAACGAAAAGATTCATAAACGTGCACATAGCGTTCATAGTTCAAAAGTCATTAGAACGTGTCTGGTACGTGGAAAAATATTTGAAAATGTTGGATTTCCCAAAGAAACGAGACATAACCTCCCGTTTATTGAGAAATACGCAACGACAAGAAAGTTTTCATATGTATAGATCGTTTGGAATTATCCATGTTAAATGTTATGTAAAATTGAATTTGGTATTTGGTTTTTCCGAAAATACAGTATGAAAGTAAATATGTTTTTCTGCTACCTAAATATATATATATAGTCATC